>JAWZYU010000008.1:19312300-19533300 GCA_038380435.1 Ryuthela nishihirai
ATTATGCAAATTTATAATTATTTTTTTTAGCAAGTTTGTTATCACAAAGAAATTGACATTTTTCTTTTGGTTTTGGTGGAAACTTGAAATATCCTATTTATAGATATGACAAATTGCAAAAATAGGAGTGCAAGATTTGTAGAAAAGTTTGTGATGGAAATGTGCGGTAGAAATATCTGTTTTCCAAGCATCTTAAACTTGAAACAAATGGAGGCAAATGATTGTTTAGTAGAAAGAATTGGAATTTGTAGTTGTGAAACTCCAAAAGACAAGTTTCAATAATAGGCAAGTGTGGGAAAAACCTTGTAACAGAAGATCTCATGTTCCAATACAAAAGACAATTTTTTTTTAACCTTGCCTATTATTGAAAATGACAACTGTTAGCTGTTGCAAGCGAGACATCAATTTGTGTCAACACAATGTCATGTGACACTTAGTTAATAAAGTTCAAATGACAGTCCAAAAACGAAACCATTTAGGACCTGTATTTTTTTCATTGTATAATGGAATCTAGTTCTGTGCTTCATCTATCTCTAAGTGTAATGCTTTTAAACTGAAGACTGTAATGTAAAAAATGTTTGCTTGCATAGTGAATCATTCATCATGCTTGAAAAGTAAAAAGGGCAAAATAATTTAAAAAATAGTAAGGATACCAAAAAAATTGATGGGTCAAAAAAGTATCTAGCATAATTAAATTTTTGGGTACTATTAGGAGCTTCATATGACATCATGAGAAGAGTATATGATAAGCAAAATATAACTATGAAATGAGTTTTATAGAAAGCTTTTATTGTCATTCCCAGAAGCCAACTACATTGAATATTTGTTTGAAAAATGTGTTTTCAAAGCACCTTTCGTTTTATACCATTCAATCAATAGTTTTATAGCAAATTTATGGATATAAAGTACTTTTTTTCCCCTTAATTTTAAAACAGCCTGGTAATAGGGAGAAAATAAAATGTCAGTGGTGTTATATCTGTAGTTTTCAATAATGATAAAATTATAGAATTTGTTGTTACTGACAAATTTATTATAATTTAAAAAAATGGTTAATATATGTAAAAGTGAACAATTTTACTTTTTCAGTCAGCTGCTTAAAGATCCCAATGTCTTGTTTGCTGGATACAAGATTCCACATCCTTTGGAACACAAGTTTGTTCTTCGTGTTCAGACTACTCCAGATTATTCTCCTCAAGAAGCTTTCACTAATGCTATAACTGATCTGATCAGTGAAGTATCTCTTTTGGAAGAAAGATTTAAAGCAAGTATTTAGATTTTGCATATGTTTTAATCAGCTTCATTGCAATTTCTTTTTCTACCCTAGAAATCTGAGATTATTTAATTATTACAGTGTGAAACGAACATCAAATAAATAAGAATACATAAAAAGTTCAGATGTAAATATCTTTTTGCAAATTTTGTTTTGAAAAAATTGTTTCACAAGGAATTTCAAGGAGCCATTTAAATAACTTATATACTCATAATCATCTGGGGTGGGGTGGCTCAGTCGGTAGCGCGCCAGGCTAGTAATCTGTAGTTCCCAGGTTTGAGTCCCAGCTGGGTCAGCGTTGAGATTTATCTCCGCAAAATTCCCCACCCAGCCCATGGTCAGTAGGGGACACCGATGGGCTTGGAAAGGCTGCCGTCCATCGGGTGGGATGTTAAGCTGTGGCCCCGTGTGCGGGAGAGCCATACCCTGTGCACGTTAAAGAACACGCTGGATGGCCTTGACGGGAGGCTACCATCTGTCTCCCAACAGCTGTTCCAGTGGGTCCCCTCCCCCAACCTTCTCTGAGCCTTCGGGGTCCATGTGACCTGGCCATTTAGCCCATGGTGTGCAAAAAAGTGCCGCTCAGAGGTAAAACAACCCAACTCATAATCATCTTTGGGGAATATGCAATGCATTTCTGAAGAGAATGACATTTGTTATATTCATCCATTAATATAATGTATATGTGGAAATTCATAGTGCTGGATTATTCAGAAAATACAATAATGCTTCATCAGTACCTGCCCAACACAAAAGAAATTTTTCATCTCTTAAAGCAAACAAAAAATTCCCCCCCCCCCCCCCACCACCAACTACCATCAAATTATTAGCAGAATGTGAGTAAGGAAGCAAACTGTTGCAATCATTTTAAAACCTGATTACCGCACTGCTACCAAAATACAAATCTGTTTAATAAATAGATCATTTAGAATAGTCATTTAAAGTTTCCAGCTCTAAATGATAGAAATTCAAATTGCTGAGAGTTTCTTTTTTTTCCTTTGGAGATTTCAAGGAATCAAAATATCTTACTAGTTCTTATTCAATTCAAATGCATTTCATTTATCTGTTAAACAAAAACGTTGATTGTCTACAGATGAAACAATTGCTAAGTGAAAATAATAGTTCATTTTTAAAAAATGAGCTGAAAATGATTGATCTATTTAAAAAATGCATGTTGTAATACAGGTAACACAGGTTTGCAGGCCATCACAGGTTTGCTAATTTAGTGTAAAAAATGTTTTCTCCATCAAATCATTAAAAAATTAAGTAATTTTTCTTATCCAGGAACTTCTATACATCATCATTATCATCCTCAAGCAGCCATAGGCTATGGAGGTCCAACCAGACCTTGCAATTTAGTTCTCCATGCATATCTCTCCTGAGCTGCATCTGGCCACTGCACACCAATTCTAACAAGGTCCTGTTTGACATTGTCTGCCCACCACATCCTAGGTCTCCCCTTCTTTCTGAGGCCTTTAGGCACACTGTTCATAATCCTATTCATTAATGTATAGTTATGCATACAGGCAACATGCCAAACCAACAGTCTCTGCACAATATGCTGCTCAAAGGAGGTTGCTGACTCATCAGTTTCCTGTTATCTTGTTTGTAAAGGGTCGAGTTTCACTACCATAACTATCAATAACTCCAGAAAGAACCAAACTATTATACAGTCTAATTTTAGTCATAAGGTGTATACACCTATTTCTCCACACTCTTCATAGATTCTTAAAAATCCTGGCAGCCATCCCTATTCATCTGTTAATCTCATATCACACATCACCAGTATCTGTTGCATAGCTCCCAAGAAAATTAAACTGAGACACCTGCTTAAGAGTGCAATCATTCAGATTAACTGAACCACAGTCTGCTTCACCAATTTTCATCACTTTAGTTTTTTTCTCTGTTTATCACCAAACCTACTCTACTATCAGTCATAACAAAAATTGAAAATTGCTATTTGGCATGTTGTATCCTGAAGTTTTGAAACTGTTTTTAAAATGTACACTCTCAGCAAAAAAAGGTTTTGAATTATTTTGTAGAAACTTCAGCAGATGAAGAGAAGTGCTGTAGAGTTGGAGACGGAAGCAATTTTGGTGCTGCTGGAGTTGGAGTCGGTACATTTTTACCGACCTAACATCACCTACATCCATGCCTTATCTGGGGCTCGAACCCAGGACCTTTAGATCAACGGCGCGGGGGTGGCTCAGTCGGTAGCGCGCCAGGCTCGTAATTTGTAGTTCCCAGGTTCAAGTCCCAGCTGGATCAGCGTTCAGATTTATCTCCGCAAAATCCCTGCTGCCCACGGTCAGTAGGGGACACCAATGGGCTTGGAAAAGCCGCCGTCCGTCGGATGGGACATTAAGCTGTGGCCCCGTGTACGGGAGAGCCATACCCTGTGCACGTTAATGAACATGCTGGATGGCCTTGATGGGAGGCTATCATCTGTCTCCCAACAGCTGTTCCAGTGGGTCCCCTCCCCAACCTTCTCTGAGCCTTTGGGGTCCATGTGACCTGGCCATTTAGCCCATGGTGTGCAAAAAAGTGCCGCTCAGAGGTAAAACAACCCAACTCTTGCTCTACTTGTGATTTTGTCTAAGACATCTGCTTGATTCATGCTTTTTGCTTGACAATATTTGTATTTAACTTGCACTTTACTTCACTGTGCACTTTTTGAAATGTTCAAACAGGATTCTTCATTTATTCATAGTACAAATAAAATCCAACACAATTACTAAAATGGTTTGAAACTAAAACATACACTTGAAGAGCCAAAACATTATGGCCACCTGCCTAATATGATGTTGGTCCTCCACATGCAGCCAAAACAGCTCTTACCCATCTAGGCATGGACACTACAAGATTTCTAAAAGTGTCTTGTGGTATCTGGTAACATTACCAACATGTTACCAGCAGATCCTTTAAGTTGCATGGTTGAGCCACCGCAGATCGGATATGCTGTTCCAGCACAGACCATAGATGCTCAATTGGATTGATGTCTCGAGAATTTGGAGGCCAGGGCAATACCTGGAAGTCTTCCTCATGTTCTGCGAACCATTCTCGAACAATTCAAGCAGTGTGGCATGGCGCATCCTGCTGAAAGAAGGCGCTACTAGAGGGATATGTTGTTGATGCCATGAAAGGATGTACCTGGTCTGCAATGATGTTTAGATAGGTGGTAGATGACATAGTTTCCTGCACTTAAATGACTGGACCCAGGGTTTCCCTGCAAATCATTGCCAAAAGCATTACACTTCCTCCAGCGGCTTGTTTTCATTCCACAGTGCGTTCCACGACCTTCTTCCAATCATTCGAGGTTCAGTTTTGATGCTCATGTTCCATCGTAGGTGCTTTCGATGGTGAACCAAGGTTACCATGGGCACTCGGAGTGGCCTGCAGCTACACAGCCCCATTTTCAGCAGGGTTCAATGTACTGTGTGTTGTGACATGACTTCCGTCACTAATATTCAAATTACAGCGAGTTGCGCCTCAGTATCTGTACTGTTGGCTTGTACCATACGGATTAGCCTTTGCTCACCTCTAACATCGAAGAGCCATGGTCAGCCCACATCTTGCTGGTGGTTTGTAGTTTTTCCCTTCTCAGACCACTTTTTGAAGATGGTAACCACTGCTGACAATGAGCACCCCACAAACCTTGCCATCTCAGAAATGCTCTGACCCAGTTGTCTGTCTATTATGATTTGGCCTTTGTCAAACTCAGTTAAGTCTGTTGCCTTTCCCATCTGAAGAACAAGAATAATACCGATTAACAGAGCTCAGTATCAGGTGTTATTTATACCGTTTTATGACCTTCACACACGCCGTCATTAACCTGCAGTTGCTTCGATTTGCATAAAGGCACGCTGGTCATAATTTTTTGGCTCTTCGGTGTACATGCCACTGCTCTGAAACTCAAAAACAAGCCAGTGGAGGAAGTGTAATGCTTTTGGCAATGATTTGCAGGGAAACCCTGGGTCCAGTCATTTAAGTGCAGGAAACGATGTCATCTACCACCTATCTAAACATCATTGCAGACCAGGTACATCCTTTCATGGCATCAACAGCATATCCCTCTAGTAGCGCCTTCTTTCAGCAGGATGCGCCATGCCACACTGCTTGAATTGTTTGAGAATGGTTCGCAGAACATGAGGAAGACTTCCAGGTATTGCCCTGGCCTCCAAATTCTCGAGACATCAATCCAATCGGGCATCTATGGTTTGTGTTGGAACAGCATATCCGATCTGTGACGGCTCAACCACATAACTTGCAAGAGTTAAAGGATCTGCTGGTAACGTGTTGGTACCAGATACCACAAGACACCTTTAGAAATCTTGTAGTGTCCATGCCTTGCCCAGTAAGAGCTGTTTTGGCAGAATGTGGTCATAATGTTTTGGTTTTTCGGTGTATTTTAAATGTGGTGCATGAAAATCTGGTGAAAACATAAAAGTGGAAAGGCCATAAGGGGGCAGAATATTGTATCAAGGTAGAAAAGGGGATCGCAGAGGAAACAAAATACAGTTTCCACTACATTCTTTGACTTTCTGTTGAATATTTGTCACTTTGCAAATGCCACGTAATTTCAACCAGCCATATCAGTTTACGATTTTTTTTGCTAAAACAAATTTTTTAACAACAAATTCAATCAAACAATTGAACATCATTTTCTGGTAAAACTAATCATTAGTTGTACTGCAGTTATGGCCAAGAGACTGCTTTAATCAACATTTCATCCTCAATTGAGGGCAAACTTAAACTTTAGCAGTAGCATTACTTTTGTGATGTGATGAAATAGTTCTTATGATGGGAAATGAGGATGGGAATGGGATTAAGACAATTGAGCATCTAAGAAGAAAGGGGCGGGGGTGGCTCAGTCGGTAGCGCGCCAGGCTTATAATCTGTAGTTCCCAGGTTCGAGTCCCAGCTGGGTCAGTGTTGAGATTTATCTCCGCAAAATTCCCCGCCCTGCCCACAGTCAGTAGGGGACACCGATGGGCTTGGAAAGGCCGCCGTCCGTCGGATGGGACGTTAAGCCGTGGCCCCTTGTGCGGGAGAGTCATACCCTGTGCACGTTAAAGAACACGCTGGATGATCTTGACTCCCGTCACGATCAAGGGAACAGAAAGATCAAAGGGAACCCAAAGATCAAGGGAACCCAAAGGAAACAACATTTCATCAAGATCAAGGGAACCCAAAGGAACAGCTGTTGGGAGACAGATGGTAGCCTCCCGGCTACCATCTGTCTCCCAACAGCTGTTCCATTGGGTCCCCTCCCCCAACCTTCTCTGAGCCTTCGGGGTCCATGTGACCTGGCCATTTAGCCCATGGTGTGCAAAAAAGTGCCGCTCAGAGGTAAAACAACCCAACCCACCTAAGAAGAAATGCAGATTGTCTCTTTCTGTTAAGTTTGATTGAATGAATTATGTTTTTTTGCTCCAGTTCGATTTTTCACTTCATATATTTTCAGACTTCATATTTAGGATACTTACAACTTTGTTGGTACCTCCAGTAACTACTCCACTGTGTATGATGCATGAATACAACAGAAAAATTCCTAGGGATGGGAAAATGTTAATAGGTTTGCTTTTAATATTTCTTAGGTTTCTAGATGTGGGATACTACTTTTTCCCTCTTGCTCAAGTACATATGTGTTCCTCAAGTACACCTTTTTCCAGTGACAGATATGCTACTTATATCAATTGCTCTGATCCATTGGGGTGGGGGTGGCTCAGTCGGTAGTGCATCAGGCTCAAATTCCCCGCCCTGCCCACGGTCAGTAGGGGACACCGATGGGCTTGGAAAGGCCGCCGTCCATCGGATGGGACGTTAAGCTGTGGCCCCGTGTGCGGGAGAGCCATACCCTGTGCACGTTAAAGAACACACTTGATGGCCTTGACGGGAGGCTACCATCTGTCTCCCAACAGCTGTTCCAGTGGGTCCCCTCCCCCAACCTTCTCTGAGCCTCGGGGTCCATGTGACCTGGCCATTTGCCCATGGTGTGCAAAAAAGTGCCGCTCAGAGGTAAAACAACCCAACAACAACAACTCTGATCCATTTCTCACACACATAAACTGATCCTGTTTCCTTTTTTTATGTGAGATCTTAATATATGCCAGGCTTGTAATCTGCAGTTCCAGGGTTTGAGTACTAACTGCCCCAGTGCTGAGTTTTATCTCCACCAAACCTTCACCCTGCCCTCAGTAAGATAGGGGACACTGATGGACATGGAAAGGCCAGTGTCCGTTGAATCAGACATAAAGTTGCGGCCCTGTGTGTGGGAGAGCCATCCTTGTGCACATTAAAACACACAGTGGATGGCCTTGATGGGAAGCTACCATCAGTCTCTTAAAAGCTTTTCAATGTGAATCCTCTAACTAAGCAATTCTTAGCCTTTGGGGTCCTTGTGACCTGTCCATTAACCCAGTTGTGTGTAGAAAAGTGCCACTTTCAGTAAAAAATATCGCAACCTTTATCAGTTGTACAGAAAAGAACATAATGATAACTCATTTTGGAACTGTTGCAAAATAAATTGAGATAGGAGGAAACTGGACACTTGGAGACAAACGATATTTCAAATTGTTTGGATGCTTTCGTTTCAAGTTTCACTGCTGATTCAAACAGTGAAGCATCATGGTTGTGTTCGGTTACTTCCGAGCTACACTTTTTTGAGATCCCAATGACAGAGAAGTTTGGGGGAAAGGACCCCTTAGACACCTGCTAGGTAACAGATGGTAGCCCCTAACCCCCATCAAGACCATCCAGCTTGTTCTTTAATGTGCACAGGGTATGCTCTCCTGCACATGGGGGCCACAGGTTAACGTCCCATCTGAAGGGTGGGACATTAATCTTCTTTCCAAGCCCATCACTGTTTCCTACTGACTGAAGGCAGGGCAGGAGTTTTACAGAGATAAATCTCAACACTGGCTCATCTGGGACTCGAACCTGGGAACTGCAGATTTTGATCCCTCTCCCCCCACCCCAAGAATCATGGTGAACAATGAACAAAAATGAAGCAAGTCAGATGATGTCTATAACGAAATCTATAACTAGATGATGTCTCTAACAGAATATATCACAGTCTATAAAGGAACATTTGCCAGTATTTATCTCTATTGCAGTTGCAAGAGATTATAGTTTGTATGTTTTAATCATCTTCCCGTAGAAATATATAAATTCTTTTGGTGAGTCTGGAACTGTCACCCAAAAATATTTGTAGATGAGCCGGTACTGGGGTCCTGAAAGTAAAAATGCAAGTTTTGTCACTGATAAGTGTCCATTATGAAACTTTCGATTAATTGTACATTCTAACTACCATTACTTCAAATATTGGCATCTCAAGAGTGTGAGTTGACAACATAAACCATTCTGAGGTCCACTGCTTATAACAATATATATTTACTTTATCATTAATATATATTGTCTTTTTAAATGATTTTTTCCCACAAATTAATTGAAATAATTGCTTTGTTGTCATCAGTGAAGCTTTCTGTTACTGAACAAAGTTATTTAAAAATTAAACGAACTCTCATTGTTTTAAATTATTTATAGCCATTTTGTGTAATGCCACAAGGAAAAATGAAGCATTATTGGCTATGCAATCAGTATTCATACTGAGCAAGAATTTAAAGAAATGTTATTCTGGCACTTTTCTGTATATACCTGTTTGCTATGATAGGTTTTTAAGCAGGTAATCTTGTAAACTATTGTTTGGTTTAATATTGATAATAGTATTTATTTAAATGATGTGAGATGTCTAATGTTTGAGAATCTAGGTTAGCATAAATATACATGCACTTCAGTTCAGTCTTTAACGATTGGACAGAATTAAATATTTTAATGATGCATTTTCACTGCCATTCCATTTTTGCTCTTAAATGGGCTTCAACATCTCTCTCGAATAAAAACATCATATTTTCTGACTCCAAATCTGCACTACACTCTTTAAATCAAGACTACTATTACACCAAATATCCTGCCATATTATCTGAGTTTTATCACCTTACCTTGAACTATATTGAACATCATAATCATATTATTCTACAGTGGATCCCAAGTCACTGTGGAATTAAAGGCAATGAATGGGCCAACCATAATGCTAAAGAAGCACTTTCAAATGAAACTGTCACCCCAACCCACCATTTTTTATCAACTTTCGAAACAGAAATCAAACAGGACGAAATTAACTCATTAAAACGATTTTTTTTCAATTAACGATCCTTTTCAATGTCTGCATCAATTCTTTCTTGACAATGAAATCACAACAATTCCAAACTTAAAATTCCAAGACTTTTATCTATCAGCTTATTATAGACTTAGAATTGGCTTTTCTGGATTAAACTTTTACCTTTATAAAATTAATAAGGCCCCTCAAAAGACCACCTTTTGTAAAGTTCCCGAGAATATTTCTCATGTTGACACATTCTCACGAGACAAATTGTGTAAAATACTCGAAAGAAAATTTTTTTTTCAAAACCTTGATAATCTTTATCAAATTTACTCACCTCCAATTCAAGAAAAACGTCTCTTTGAACTTTTTAATTTCCGTACTGTCACAAATTTGATTAATAAAATTTAATTAAATTTAAATATATAATCTCTCTAATTATTTTCTCACTATAATGTTTGTTATTGATATTTTTCTATTATCTTTATTTGTTTATTACCTAGCTAACCTCTTTTCTTATCTTCCACATATACTGCTATGTAAATAAAAATAAGTGGTGTGACTTGTCAAATGTATATAACCTATGTAACCATTTCAAAAGTAAAAGATTTAAACTTATTTTGTGAGGGAGGTGCATGTTCACCGATTTCCCAGTTGTGTGTAGCGTCTTAAATAAATAAAAACCTGAAGTAATGTGTATTAAAGTATCATGCTTTCTAAAAGTAAGTTTTGTTTCCCTTTCAATATAGGAAGCATTACGGGAGAAACGAGAAGGCCTGGATTGAATTTTTTACAGTCTGTAAATGTAGTTTCATCTCATATATACATACTTCATCTTGAATTGAGTGAACATATTTTTCTGTAACAGAATAAAAAATTAATTTTATTTTCTTTTGGTTTAATCTTAAATAAATTTTTATCAGCAACCTGGGAAATGGATATTGTGCTGTACTAGGATCTTTTTATATGTGTTTGTGTTGTTTTGCCTCTGAGAGGCACTTTTTTGCACACCATGGGCTGAAATGGCCAGGTCATATGGACCCCCAAAGGCTCAGAGAATGTTGGGGAAGGGGACACACTGAAATAGCTGTTAGGAGGCAGATGATAGCCTCCTGTCAAGGCCATCCAGCGTGTTCTTTAACGTGCAAGCCCATTATCCCCTACTGACTGGGCAGGACGGGGAGTTTTGCAGAGATAAATCTCAACACAGACCCAGCTGGGACTCGAACCTGGGAACTGCAGATTATGAGCCTGGCGCTCTACCAACGACCCCCCCTCCCATTATGGTCTAAGTGCTATATTACATTTCTATTGGAACAGAAAACTTGCAAGTAACAAAGTAGTAAATATGCATCAATAATTGCGATAGTAGCGACTTTATTTGCTGATAATTCTGAATGCATATACTTTAAACTTCATATAAAATAAAAATAAATACCCCCTCAAGCAGCTTCTTGCCACAGAGGTCTGACAGGAGCCTGTCAGTTTATATGCCATAGTAGAAGGTCTGTGAGGATGACAAGACCCTCAGCAGAAAAACGACACGCACATCCATGCCTTACCCGGGGTTCGAACCCAGGTCCCTTAGATCAGTAGCCAAGCAACCAACAAAAAATGTTAGATTTTATGTGTCTTTTAGAAAAGTACAGGGTGTCCAAATAATAGGGAAGTTTTGAGAACCAATGCATATTGAAGGGATTAATATTTTAATTGAAAGTATACTCATATAGTATGAACACAGTGAATTTCCATATGTGCACCATTGGTGACCCTGCATATATCCAGTCGGTATTGTACTTTTTGCTATACATACTGTAGCTTTTCTATTTGGCATTTGCTCATTTGTTTCTCTTATTCTGGCTTACAAATGATTCAGATCTTGAATTTTGTCCATGCAAACTTAATTCTTTACAAAGCCCTACAAGAAAAAAATAATCAAGGTTTCTTGTTGGTCTTGATTTTTTTTCTTTTTTTTTTTTATTTCATATCTTTTTCATATCATTTGGACGGGGCGGGGGTGGCTCAATCGGTAGCGTGCCAGGCTCGTAATATGTAGTTCCCAGGTTCGAGTCCCAGCTGCGTCAGCGTTGAGATTTATCTCCGCAAAATTTCCCCGCCCTGCCCACGGTCAGTAGGGGACACCGATGGGCTTGAAAAGGCCGCCGTCCGTCGGATGGGACGTTAAGCTGTGGCCCCGTGTGTGGGAGAGCCATACCCTGTGCACGTTAAAGAACACGCTGGATGGCCTTGACAGGAGGCTACCATCTGTCTCCCAACAGCTGTTCCAGTGGGTCACCTCCCCCAACCTTCTCTGAGCCTTCGGGGTCCATGTGACCTGGCCATTTAGCCCATGGTGTGCAAAAAAGTGCCGCTCAGAGGTAAAACAACCCACCCCAAATCATTTGGACCACATTGCCGTCCCATGGCCGAGTGTTTAGCACGCTTGGCTACTGATCTAAGGGACCTGGGTTCGAGCCCCGGGTAAGGCATGGCTGTTTGTGTTGTTTTTCTGCTGAGGGCCTGCCATCCTCTCAGACCTTCTACTATGGCATATAAACTGACAGTCTCCTGTCAGACCTCTGTGGCAAGCAGCTGCTTGAGGGGGTATTTGTTTATTTATTATTTGGACCACCCCTGCCAATCCATCATCAAGAAATATTGCACTAAGGATTTCGATAACGTTTCTTGAGAAATGTGATGGTACACCATCTTTCTGGTGGCTATTCGTGAAACTGAGTGGGGGAATGTACAGGTACAGCATTTAATGTGATACCTTTTGTGTATTAGGGAACAGTGCTTCCCAAGCAAGTCCCCACCATTATTTGTCCGACACCCTGTATTGAAAGATTTAATATATGAATGGATCCAAACTCAGTGTAAAGGTTTCAAATCCAATATCTCTGACTGAATGCTAACCCATGATAACAACTAAAAGAGGAGCAGCAGGTTGGGAATGTTGACTTCATAATAGGTTGGCTCTTCGCCACAGTCACAGAAGCGGTAGATAATGGAGAACTGTTCAGCTGTTGTTACCCATTTTAATTGAAATCTGCATAGGAACTATCAAAAACTTAGCCATCACTTGTCCCTTGAAAAACGGCATTTCTGTGGATGCATGTTAATTAATCAGGCCTTCGTTCCTGCAATCAGGGGATGGATTAATCAGTAGAGCACCAGGCTTGTAATCTGCAGTTCCCAGGTTCGAGTCCCAGCGTTGAGATTTATCTCTGCAAAATTGCCCATGGTTGGTCCGATCAGCTTGAAAAGGCTGCTGTTTGTCAGTGTGGCATTAAGTCGCTGTATGGGAGAGGGCCATACCCTGTGCACGTTAAAGAACACTCTTGGTGGGAGGCTACCATCTGGTCGCCCAACAGCTGTCCAGTGGGTCCCATCCCCCCCAACCTTCTGAGTCCATGCGACATGGCCATTTAGCCCATTGTGTGCAAAAAAAAGTGCCACTGAAGAGGTAAAACACTCGCGATTTTTTTTTAGGAAGTGTCTCCTCCAGCCATACCCTTTATGTTTATTCAGCCCTGTTTCTATCAGGTGATATAAATTTTTGGCTTTCACCATATCTTAGCCCTACCCTGACTTATGGACTTGCATAATAACAAATTACAGCGTTGATTACTGGAAGTATAGTAAGCCTTTGTTGAATGCTGTAATTATTTTCCTGGAAATATATACATGTGATACCTATAACATACACCAAAGATGCCTAAGCTAAAATGAACATGTGGGAATGATAAAAAAATATGAATGATAACAAATCAGAGACAAGCTCACTATTTCTTTGGTTCGGTTATGAAATTAATTTTTAACTCTTTTTTTTTCAAAAGAAAAAACACTATTTTGTTTACCGTCCGTCTAAACCAGGCCTGGGCAAACTATGGCCCCAAAACTGCTGATGACAAATTTTTAACAGATAAAGATAACATTAAGTCTAAATTTGGAAAAGCTAATTCTCATTAAAATCATTTTAATAAAATGAATATTCATTTTAGATTTTTTTCCATGCTTTGGTTATACGTACATTATTCATTATATATTTCTTTGGGTAAAAAGTTTGCCCAGATCTGTTCTAAAGCACCGTTATTGGGTTAGCCATAACAGGAAAATGAAAACACTCAAATTACTTTTAAAAAAAACTAGAATAGCATGTCACTTGTGGGTATATGAGATTCCCACTTTCAAAGACGGAAAAATGCAAAAAGTAATATTAGCACCTATAAACCAAAAAAAAAAAACGTTACACGTTGGGACACTCTTTTAACCCCACCTAGGGTTACATTGGACGAACCTGTCGGTTAAGAAGCATCTGGGGAAATACAGAGCGCTCAAAACTTAAAATGGAGAGAAAACTACAATTTTCATAGTAAATAAGCCATCGACAACTATAAGGCACGTGATGATGCCAGCAAGTAGAAAGAAATGCTTTCTCACATGAATACCATTGTCATTATGATAATTCTTGCCTCAATATTTCAGTCGCCTATAATGCGACGGAAATATTTTATACTAATAGTAGTGGCAACAGTTTAAAGATCTGCTGAAGCTGTACAATGAATAATAAACATCAAACGGGATTTCGGACTCTAACAGTATCGGTGCTTGTGGGAGTTTCCCACTCCAGGTGCAATCATTTCAATTGAATTTTTGTTTATAAAAATGAAATGATACGTAGAGTACAAAACGAAAGTATATAGCTTATTTAATCCATCCCATTATCTCCGACCCTGATTCAAATGCCACTTAAGAGATAGAAGTTATTATCTGAGACTAGTTATCTTTTTGTAACCATACGCAATAAACAGATAAGTCTACTCTGATATAAATGAGTTCTGAAAATGAGCAGAACCTCTTTCTTTTGTTTTTTATCTTGAAACAACTGCTTGCTGTTTTGCGAGAATTAATACTTCAGCAGAATCGGAATTTTTTGAATGGAAGGAATGATTATTTCAATAAATTTTGAGAAGAGATCAACGCAAGAAATCATAAACTGGATGGAATGATAATTTCAAAAAAATTCGGTAAGTAGGATTCTATACTTTTTCGAAATATAGTTGAATGATGTTGAAATCCCTATTGAATTATGCTTTATTTGTATGGGGCTGGAGTGGCTCAGTCGGTAGCACGCCAAGCTTGTAATCTGTAGTTCCCAGGTTTCAGTCCCAGCTGGGTCAGCGTTGAGATTTATCTTCGCAAAATTCCCCGCCATGCCCACGGTCAGTAGGGACACCGATGGGCTTGGAAATGCCGTCGGATGGGACGTTAAGCCCTGCCCACGGTCAGTAGGGACACCGATGGGCTTGCAAAGGCCGTCGGATAAGATGGATAATCGGAAAGGCCGTCGGATAAGATGGGCTTGCAAAGGCCGTCGTTAAGCCATGGCCCCGTGTGCGGGAAAGCCATACCCTGTGCACGTTAAAGAACACGCTGGATGGCTTTGACGGGAGGCTACTCTCCGTCTCCCAACAACATTTGAGCCTCAGAGATGGTCCCCTAACCTTCTCTGAGCCTTCATGGTCCATGTGACCTGGCCATTTACCCCATGGTGTGCAATAAAGTGCCGCCCAGAGGTAAAACAACCCAACCCTCTTTCCGAGAGCCATGCCCCCCCTCCACCCTTCTGAAACTTCTTTTAATTTAAAAAAAAAAACACTTGGTTTCGTATTAGAATTACTGTCTCATAAAAAATGTTCTTTTCTACTATAAATATAAAACAAATGCAATCTTTTTAAATACGTATCCAACGACCTGGACACCTTGTCCTGACGCCTGTTTGCCCTTCAATTTTCTATGAGTCCTTGGGGGTCTCTGGATAATTTAGCCCATTCTGTTCCCAAAAGGGTTCCTCAAAGGTAAAAATAACCCAAACCTCAGCAAGTAGATAACATTAGAAATGTCCATACCTTCGAGATTAATCAGGTTGAAAATATCTCTGCTGAGTCAACATTTACTGATGTATGTAAAACCAATTACTAGTGTCTAAATCGGTGTTATTTTGACAAGTTTTCTCTTGATGACGCACCTCCGAAATACTCCATTTACCGTGACACAGACAAAGAACGTATAAGGAAAAGAAGTTCAGCTTTGACAAAGCGTAAGTGGCGACCTCAAGTGTTGTTTCGATTCGTATCGTGCATTTATTTAAGCTGGGAAGCAAACAATAAGGGGCAAAGGAATTATGCAACAAAAAATTTATATTTTAAAAAAGGAAAAAAAGTAACTGCACTTTGTATTTAAAAAAAAATAATATCATGATTTTAATAAAGGTTTATTTTCTCCATTGGAATTATTTTTCGTTGAACCAACAATTATAAATTGAACGGATAGAGAAGATTTGAAATTAGTCTGAAGTTAATTTATAGAATAAATTATTACAATTAGAAGCTTTCTTGGTTGCATGGAAACAGAATTGATATTAATATACTCTGCAAGGATATCAATGGGAAATTGTTGCATAGGAAAAGCGAAGAGAATGGAAGTTGACATTAACATGTAATTACAAAAGCGTTCGTCCCCTGTAATGTTCGTTTCACCTCTACGCCAAATGCACGATACTCGATTTTACATTAATCTCTATGGAAGCTTAACTTCTCCCTCTACATTCTTTGACACATACGAGGTAAAAAAACAACTTTTTTTTATGTAAATCTTTGAAAATTCAATTTATTCAAAAATATAGCATATTAAACTTAACATTTGATAATAAAGCGAAACATTCGTCCCTGTGCACGTTAAAGAACACGCTGGATGGCCTTAACTGGAGATTATTATCTGTCTCCAACAGCTGTTCCAGTGAGTCCCCTCCCCAACTTTCTCTGAGCCTTTGGATGCTTGTGACCTGGCCATTTAGCCCATTGTGTGCAAAATAGTGTCACTCAGAGGTAAAACAACCGAACCCTTGTGCCCTGGCTATTTAGTATTTTGTGTGTAGAAAAATGCCCCTCAAACAACCTCCAAACAACATTATTTTTGTTGTATATAATCTTTAATATGGCGAAGTCATAATGCCAACAAAGGTTCAGAGGAAGTTAAAGATTGGATTGTTTTACCTCTGAGCGGCACTTTTTTTGCACACCATGGGCTAAATGGCCAGGTCACATGGACCCCGAAGGCTCAGAGAAGTTTGGGGGAGGGAGCAGCTGTTGGGAGACAGATGGTAGCCTCCCGTCAAGGCCATCCAGCGTGTTCTTTAACGTGCACAGGGTATGGCTCTCCCGCACACAGAGCCACGGATTAACGTCCCATCCGACGGACGGCGGCCTTTCCAAGCCCATCGGTGTCCCCTACTGACCGTGGACAGGGCGGAGAATTTTGCGGAGATCAATCTCAACGCTGACCCAGCTGGGACTCGAACCTGGGAACTACAGATTACGAGCCTGGTGCCCTACCGACTGAGCCACCCCCGCCCAGGTATCAAGGACCGCAAAAGCTCGGAGAAGGTTGTGGGAGGGGGCCATAAGGAATAGCTGTTGGGAGTCAGATGGTAGCCTCCCGTCAAGGCCATCCAGCATGTTCTTTAACGTGCCCAGGGTGTGGCTTAACGTCCCATTCGATGGACAGCAACCTTTCCAAGCTCAATGTTGCCCCATACTGACCATGGGCAGGGCGGATAGTTTTGCGGAGACAAATCTCAATGTTGACTCAGCTGGGAACTGCAGATTACAAGCCTGACACGCTACCGACTGAGACACCACCCGCTCAGATGGGAAAGGCAGCAGACTTAATGAGTTTGATAAAGGCCAAATTGCAATGGCCAGACGACTGGGTCAGAGCAATTCCGAGGCAGCAAGGCTTGTGGGGTGCTCACAGTCAGCCGTGGTTAATAAATAAATACCCCCTCAAGCAGCTGCTTGCCACAGAGGTCTGACAGGAGCCTGTCAGTTTATATGCCACAGTAGAAGGTCTGAGAGAATGGCAGGACCTCAGCAGAAAAACGACACAAACAGCCATGCCTTACCCGGGGCTCGAACCCAGGTCCCGTAGATCAGTAGCCAAGCGCGTTCAAAAAGTGGTATGAGGAGGAAACGAACCACCGGCAGGATGTGCGCCGACCACGATTCTTTGATGTTAGAGGTGAGTTGGGTTGTTTTACCTCTGAGCGGCACTTTTTTGCACACCATGGGCTAAATGGCCAGGTCACAAGGACCCGAAAGCTCAGAGAAGGTTGGGAGAGGGGACCCACTGGAACAGCTGCTGGGAGACAGATGGTAGTCTCCTGTCAAGACCATCCACCATGTTTTTTAAGGTGCACAGGGTATGGCTTTCCCGCACACGGGGTCACAGCTTAACGTCCCATACGACAGATGGTGGTCTTTCCAAGCCCATCGGTGTCCCCTACTGACCGTGGGCAGGGCGGGGAATTTTGCGGAGATAAATCTCAACGCTGACCCAGCTGGGACTCGAACCTGGGAACTACAGATTACGAGCCTGGAGCGCTACCGACTGAGCCACCCCCGCCCCTGTTAGAGATGAGCAAAGGCTAATCAGTATGGTACGAGCCAATAGAAAGGATCCTGTGGAGCATATCCGATCTGCGGTGGCTCAACCACGTAACTTACAAGAGTTAAAGGATCTGCTGGTAACGTGTTGGTACCAGATACCACAAGACACCTTTAGAAATCCAGCTTCCATGCCTCAACGGGTAGGACTGTTTTGACGGCACGTGGAGGACCATCGTATTAGGCAGTGGATCATAATGTTTTGGCTCCTCGGTGTATATATTAAAAAAATAATAAAAAAAAAATAATAAATATCCCTTCAAGCAGCTGCTTGCCACAGAGGTCTGACAGGAGCCTTTTCAGTTTATATGCCATAGTAGGTCTGAGAAGATGGCAGGACCTCAGCAGAAAAACAACACACACACAACCATGCCTTACCCGGGGCTCGAACCCAGATCCCTTAGATCAGTAGCCAAGCGCGCTAACAACTCGGCCACCACATAGTAAATAGGGTAAGATCTGCAAGAGCATGAGTTGGGTTGTTCTACCTCTGAGCGGCACTTTTTTTGCACACCATGGGCTAAATGCCCAGGTCACATGGGCCCCGAAGGCTCAGAGAAGGTTGGGGGAGGGGACCCACTGGAACAGCTGTTGGGAGACAGATGGTAGCCTCCCGTCAAGGCCATCCAGCGTGTTCTTTAACGTGCACAAGGTATGGCTGTCCCGTACACGGGGTCACGGCTTAACGTCCCATTCGACGGACGGCGGCCTTTCCAAGCCCATCGGTGCCCCCTAGTGACCGTGGGCAGGGCGGGGAATTTTGCGGAGATAAATCTCAACGTTGACCCAGCTGGGACTCGAACCTGGGAACTTCAGATTACGAGCCTGGCGCGCTACCGACTGAGCCCCACAAGAACATGGACAAACATTACTGCATTATTACCTACTGAAATAGATTATTGCTACTTCACCCAAATTTTCCTTTCGATATTGAGTGATAGAGTTGCTTGCCCCAGAGGTCCATCAAAAGCATGTCAATTTTTATGCTATATTGGGAGATCTGTGAGGATGGCAGGACTCAGCAGAAAAAAAAACACTAACTTCCATGCCTTACCCGGTGCTTGAACCCAGGTCCTTTAGATCAGTAGCCAAACGCGCTAACCACTTGGTTCACAAATATCTGCATTTGAAAAAAAATATTAACTCAGAAGAATTTTGAAAAATCACATTTAGTTAAATTTTTTAAGTATATCGAGTAAGGTATATTTTTGATAAAAAGGGCTAATTTATTTTATCACAGTATTTTTTTTCGGCTAATTATTAATCATTAACAAACTATATAATAACTCCTATTACTATATATAACTACTAAGCATCCACCAGACCTAAGTATTTGAAATAGTTTCAAGTTTAAAATCATTAGAAAATTTACGATAAATTTAATCAACCTATGAACGTTCAAAGGCAAAACTTGATTAGTTTGGTTTTAAAAAATAAAAATAAATAAATCCCCTTCAAGCAACTGCTTGCCACAGAGATATGACAAGAGCCTGTCAGTTTATATGCCATAGTAGGTCTGAGAGGATGGCAGGACCTCCAGAAAAACAACACGAACATCCATGCCTTACCCGGGGCTCGAACCCAGGTAAACATCCAACAGCTGTTCCTGGACTCGAACCTGGTAACTACAGATTACGAGCCTGGCTCGCTACCGACTGAGCCACCCCCGCCCCCTAAACACCACGGTACTCTATTCTTGTTCGTTCCAGTTCTGTCTGAGGCGACACCACTGAAGACGTACTTGCATGTGAACAAATGTGAGGTGCAAACTCAGTGAACCCACTGGCACCCTACGTGTACGATGGTTCTGGGATTGCAACCAACAAGGTTGGCCACATCTCTATATGACAAACCAGCTTCTCTAAGGCCAATGATTCTTCGACGCTCAAAGTGTGTCAACTGTTGGAACTGCTGTCGACGCTGCGTAAGGGCATTTTAGCTGTTTAGAATAATTTCCACAACGTTTTGTCAACCAGGGAACTTTGGCTCCCTCTATCTATATTTGACTGCTCCGCAACTGTGACGTCAGCTGGCGCTTGTCCAATCGTTTCGATCGGCCTGCAAACCTAATCATTTCCATGCATTTCCATATATTACCGTCTCCCTAAATTTCGCCACATTTGCATAACTTCTTGCAAGTGTTTAATTTTTTATTTCCTGTAGTTTATGAATTAAAATTATTTAAAAAATAAATAACTAAATATCCCCTCAAGCAGCTGCTTGCCACAGAGATCTGACAGGAGCCTGTCAGTTTATATGCATAGTAGAAGGTCTGAGAGGATGGCAGGACCTCAGCAGAAAAACGACACAAACAGCCATGCCTTACCCGGGGCTCGAACCCAGGTTCTTTAGATCAGTAGCCAAGCGCGCTAACCACTTGGCCACGGGACGGCAAAATTATTTACTACTACTATATTAAATAGTATTGAAAATTTTAACTTAAATTATTAACTTTTTAAGAATAAAGTACAACGGGTTGAATTTTATGTAACAGTAATTTAGTTAAAACATCAGTAAAAATTAAATTTATTGTTTAGATACTCTATTCTCGACATATATATATGTATTATATATATATGTTGAGATATTATATATTAATACATTTAATAGATATTCCTTAACAGAATTTCAAATTTTTGATGTAAATGTATCGTTTGCAATGTTAGTTGTACATTCACACCCACTAACGATGTAAAAACGTTTGAAAGTAGAGTTTCAGATAAGAAGCTAAATAGCCAAAGAGATTAACAAAGAGTTACAGATAAGAATCCGGACGGCCATAAAGAATCACGGATAATTGTAGAATAGAAGGTAAGTAGCTACAAGGAATCACGGAGAATTGTAGAAAATGAGTTAAGTAGCTACGAGGAATCACGGATAATTTTAGATAAAAAGCTAAGTATCTACAAGGAATCAGAAAATTGTAGATAAGGAGCTATAAGGAATCAGGGAGAATTGTAGAAAAGAAGCTAAATAGCTACAAGGAATCACGGAGAATTTTAGATAACAAGTTATAAGGAATCACGGAGAATTGTATATAAGAAGTTATAAGGAATCACGGAGAATTGTAGATAAGAAGCAAAGTACCTACAAGGATTCAGATAATTGTAGATAAGGAGCTATAAGGAATAACGGAGAATTGTAGATAAGAAGATAAGTAGGTACAAGGAATCACGGATTATTATAGATAACAAGTTATAAGGAATCACGGAGAATTGTAGATAAGAAGTTAAAAGGAATAACAGAGAACTGTATATAAGAAGTTATAAGTAATCACGGATAATTGTAGATAAGTAGCAAAGTACCTACAAGGATTCAGATAATTGTAGATAAGCAGCTATAAGGAATAACGGAGAATTGTAGATAAGAAGCTAAGTAGGTACAAGGAATCACGGGTTGTTGTTTTGGGTTGTTTTACCTCTGAGCGGCACTTTTTTACACACCATGGGCTAAATGGCCAGGTCACATGGACCCCGAAGGCTCAGAGAAGGTTGGGGGTGGGGACCCACTGGAACAGCTGTTGGGAGACAGATGGTAGCCTCCGTCAAGGCCATCCAGAGTGTTCTTTAACGTGCACAGGGTATGTCTCTCCCGCACACGGGGCCACGGCTTAACGTCCCATCCGACGGACGGCGGCTTTTCCAAGCCCATCGGTGTCCCCTACTGACCGTGGGCAGGGCGGGGAATTTTGCGGAGATAAATCTCAACGCTGACCCAGCTGGGACTCGAACCTGGGAACTACAGATTACGAGCCTGGCGCGCTACCGACTGAGCCACCCCCGCCCCAAGGAATCACGGATTATTATAGATAAGTTATAAGGAATCACGGAAAATTATCAGATAAGAAGTTATAAGGAATCACGAAGAATTGTGCATAACAAGCTAAGTAGCTAAAATGAATCATTGTAAGGAATCACGGAGATTTATTATATAAGAAGTTATAAGGAAGCACGGAGAATTGTAGATAAGAAGTTAAGTAGCTACAAGGAATCAGAAAATTGTAGATAAGGAGCTATAAAGGAATCACAGAGAATTATACATAAGTAGCTACAAGAAACCACGGAGAATAGCAGATAAGAATCTATAAGGAATAAGGGAGAATTGTGGATAAGAAGTTATAAGGAATCAAGGAGAATTGCAGATAAGAAGCTAAGTGGCTATAGGAATCACGGAGAATAGTAGATAAGAATCTATAAGGAGTAACGGAGAATTGTAGATAAGAAGTTACAAGGAATCACGGAGAATTGCAGATAAGAAGCTAAGCAGCTACAAGGAATCACGGAGAATAGCAGATAAGAAGCTAAGTAGCTACAAGGAATCACGGAGAATAGCAGATAAGAATCTATAAGGAATAACGGAGAATTGTATATAAGAAGTTATAAGAAAACACGGAGAATTGTAAATAAGAAGTTATAAGGAAGCACGGAGAATTGCAGATAAGAAGTGAAGTAGCTACAAGGAATCAGAAAATTGTAGAAAAGGAACTATAAAGGAATCACAGAGAATTGTAGATAAGTAACTACAAGAAATCACGGAAAATAGTAGATAAGAATCTATAAGGAAAAAGGGAGAATTGTGGATAAGAAGTTATAAGGAATCACGGAGAATAGCAGATAAGAATCTATAAGGAATAACGGAGATTTGCAGATAAGAAGTTATAAGGAATCACGGAGAATTTTAGATAAGAAGTTATAAGGAATCACGGAGAATAGCAGATAAGAATCTATAAGGAATGACGGAGAATTGTGGATAAGAAGTTATAAGGAATCACGGAGAATTGCAGATAACAAGCTAAGTAGCTATAAGGAATCACGGAGAATAGCAGATAAGAATCTATAAGGAATAACGGAGATTTGCAGATAAGAAATTATAAGGAATCACGGAGAATTTTTAGATAAGAAGTTATAAGGAATCACGGAGAATAGCAGATAAGAATCTATAAGGAATAACGGAGAATTGTAGATAAGAAGTTATAAGGAATCACGGAGAATAGCAGATAAGAATCTATAAGGAATAACGGAGAAATGTATATAAGAAGTTATAAGAAAACACGGAGAATTGTAAATAAGAAGTTATAAGGAAGCACGGAGAATTGCAGATAAGAAGTGAAGTAGCTACAAGGAATCAGAAAATTGTAGAAAAGGAACTATAAAGGAATCACAGAGAATTGTAGATAAGTAGCTACAAGAAATCACGGAGAATAGTAGATAAGAATCTATAAGGAAAAAGGGAGAATTGTGGATAAGAAGTTATAAGGAATCACGGAGAATTGCAGAGAAGTAGCTAAGTAGCTATAAGGAATCACGGAGAATAGCAGATAAGAATCTATAAGGAATAACGGAGATTTGCAGATAAGAAGTTATAAGGAATGACGGAGAATTGTAGATAAGAAGTTATAAGGAATCACGGAGAATTGCAGATAAGAAGCTAAGTAGCTATAAGGAATCACGGAGAATAGCAGATAAGAATCTATAAGAAATAACGGAGATTTGCCGATAAGAAGTTATAAGGAGTCACGGAGAATTGTAGATGAGAAGTTATAAGGAATCACGGAGAATTGCATATTAGAAGCTAAGTAGCTACAAGGGATCACGGAGAATAGCAGATAAGAATCTATAAGAAATAACGGAGAATTGTAGATAAGAAGTTATAAGGAATCACGGAGAATTGTAGATAAGAAGTTATAAGGAATCACGGAGAATTGCAGATAAGAATCTATAAGGAATAACGGAGAATTGTAGATAAGAATCTATAAGGAATCACGGAGAATTGCAGATAAGGAGCTAAGTAGCTACAAGGAATCACGGAGAATAGCAGATAAGAATCTGTAAGGAATGACGGAGAATTGTGGATAAGAAGTTATAAGGAATCACGGAGATTTGCAGATAAGAAATTATAAGGAATCACGGAGAATTTTAGATAAGAAGTTATAAGGAATCACGGAGAATAGCAGATAAGAATCTATAAGGAATAACGGAGAATTGTAGATAAGAAGTTATAAGGAATCACGGAGAATTGCAGATAAGAAGCTAAGTAGCTACAAGGAACCACGGAGAATAGCAGATAAGAATCTATAAGGAATAACGGAGAATTGTATATAAGAAGTTATAAGAAAACACGGAGAATTGTAAATACGAAGTTATAAGGAAGCACGGAGAATTGCAGATAAGAAGTGAAGTAGCTACAAGGAATCAGGAAATTGTAGAAAAGGAACTATAAAGGAATCACAGAGAATTGTAGATAAGTAGCTACAAGAAATCACGGAGAATAGTAGATAAGAATCTATAAGGAAAAAGGGAGAATTGTGGATAAGAAGTTATAAGGAATCACGGAGAATTGCAGAGAAGTAGCTAAGTAGCTATAAGGAATCACGGAGAATAGCAGATAAGAATCTATAAGGAATCACGGAGATTTGCAGATAAGAAGTTATAAGGAATCACGGAGAATTGCAGATAAGAAGCTAAGTAGCTATAAGGAATCACGGAGAATAGCAGATAAGAATCTATAAGGAATAACGGAGATTTGCCGATAAGAAGTTATAAGGAGTCACGGAGAATTGTAGATGAGAAGTTATAAGGAATCACGGAGAATTGCATATAAGAAGCTAAGTAGCTACAAGGAATCACGGAGAATAGCAGATAAGAATCTGTAAGGAATGACGGAGAATTGTGGATAACAAGTTATAAGGAATCACGGAAAATTGCAGATAAGAAGCTAAGTAGCTATAAGGAATCACGGAGAATAGCAGATAAGAATCTATAAGGAATAACGGAGATTTGCAGATAAGAAATTATACGGAATCACGGAGAATTTTAGATAAGAAGTTATAAGGAATCACGCAGAATAGCAGATAAGAATCTATAAGGAATAACGGAGAATTGTAGATAAGAAGTTATAAGGAATCACGAAGAATTGCAGATAAGAATCTAAGTAGCTACAAGGAATCACGGAGAATAGCAGATAAGAATCTATAAGGAATAACGGAGAATTGTATATAAGAAGTTATAAGAAAACACGGAGAATTGTAAATACGAAGTTATAAGGAAGCACGGAGAATTGCAGATAAGAAGTGAAGTAGCTACAAGGAATCAGAAAATTGTAGAAAAGGAACTATAAAGGAATCACAGAGAATTGCAGATAAGTAGCTACAAGAAATCACGGAGAATAGTAGATAAGAATCTATAAGGAAAAAGGGAGAATTGTGGATAAGAAGTTATAAGGAATCACGGAGAATTGCAGAGAAGTAGCTAAGTAGCTATAAGGAATCACGGAGAATAGCAGATAAGAATCTATAAGGAATCACGTAGATTTGCAGATAAGAAGTTATAAGGAATCACGGAGAATTGCAGATAAGAAGCTAAGTAGCTATAAGGAATCACGGAGAATAGCAGATAAGAATCTATAAGGAATAACCGAGATTTGCCGATAAGAATTTATAAGGAGTCACGGAGAATTGTAGATGAGAAGTTATAAGGAATCACGGAGAATTGCATATAAGAAGCTAAGTAGCTACAAGGAATCACGGAGAATAGCAGATAAGAATCTATAAGGAATAACGGAGAATTGTAGATAAGAAGTTATAAGGAATCACGGAGAATTGTAGATAAGAAGTTATAAGGAATCACGGAGAATTGCAGATAAGAAGCTAAGTAACTACAAGGAATCACGGAGAATACCAGATAAGAATCTATAAGGAATAACGGAGAATTGTAGATAAGAATCTATAAGGAATCACGGAGAATTGCAGATAAGGAGCTAAATAGCTACAAGGAATCACGGAGAATAGCAGATAAGAATCTGTAAGGAATGACGGAGAATTGTAGATAAGAAGTTATAAGGAATCACGGAGAATTGTAGATAAGAAGTTATAAGGAATCACGGAGAATTGTAGATAAGAAGTTATAAGGAATCACGGAGAATAGCAGATAAGAATCTATAGGGAATAACGGAGAATTATAGATAAGAAGTTATAAGGAATCACGGAGAATTGTAGATAAGAAGTTATAAGGAATCACGGATAATTGCAGATAAGAAGCTAAGTAACTACAAGGAATCACGGAGAATAGCAGATAAGAATCTATAAGGAATAACGGAGAATTGTAGATAAGAAGTTATAAGGAATCACGGAGAATTGTAGATAAGAAGTTATAAGGAATCACGGATAATTGCAGATAAGAAGCTAAGTAACTACAAGGAATCACGGAGAATAGCAGATAAGAATCTATAAGGAATAACGGAGAATTGCAGATAAGAAGCTAAGTAGCTACAAGGAATCACAGAATTTTAGAAAAGAAAGTAAGGTAGCCACAAGGAATATTTTGAATCATCATATATAATAATAATAATAATCTTTATTCATATTCATGTTAGTTATACAAAATTTTAAACAAATGACCCGCAAAGCATTTGCTTATCTGCAGATTAGTGCTTATTCAACGCAAAAATAATTTTTCATTTATTTCTTAAAACAATAGGTTGCGCCCCCCCCTGCCCCGAGGATACTCTTTGCATTCAATCTACATCCCTTCATCATTGCATTCAACCCCAAGAATTATCAAATTGCCAACCAAAATTGATCATTCGCAATATTTGTTTGATTTTTGCAATTTTCAGAAATTTCCGCCGCTTGAGGGAGCAAAACTTTTAGGTGATTCGGAGAGTGTGAAAAATAACATTTCGTGAACATTTATCCCCCTCCCCGAATAAAGCCTATTTTATTTTTAAAAATAATTTACTTTGAGAGAAAAAGTTCTCACCCTTATTTGCAAAATATCGAGATCTCTAGGGAGAGGGGTTGGATTGTTTTATCTCTGAGCGGCACTTTTTTTTCACACAATGGGCTAAATGGTCAGGTCACAAAGACCCCGTAGGCTCATAGAAGGTTGAGGTTGGGGACCCACTGGAACAGCTGTTGGGAGACAGTTGGTAGCCTCCCGTCAAAGCCAACAAGCGTGTTCTTTAACTTTTTTAATGTTTTACCTCTGAGCGGCACTTTTTTTGCACACCATTGGACTAACTGGCCAGGTCACATGGACCCTAAAGACTCAGAGAAGGTTGGGGTAGGGGATCCATTGGAACAACTGTTGGGAGACAGATGGTAGCCTCCCGTTAATGCCATCCAGTGTGTTCTTTAACATTGGGTTGTTTTACCTCTGAGCGGCACTTTTTTGCATTCCATCGGGTAAATGGCCAGGTCACAAGGACCCCGAAGGCTCAGAGAAGGTTGGGGGAGGGGACCCACTGGAACAACTGTTGGGAGACAGATGGTAGCCTCCCGTCAAGGCCATCCAGCGTGTTCTTTAACGCGCATAAGGTATGGCTCTCCCGCACACGGCGCCAAGGCTTAACGTCCCATCCGACAGACGGCGGCCTTTCCAAGCCCATTGGTGTCCCCTACTGACCGTCGGCAGAGCGGGGAATTTTTGCGGAGATAAATCAACCCTGACCCAGATGAGACTGGATCCTGGGAACTGCGGATTACCAGACAGCGGATTTGCCGACAGAGACCCACCGCCCTTCTAGGCAGGTTCTTTCCCTTATCAGCATCCTCATCTTTCCTTATCAGCTTCCTTCCCTTATCAGCATCCTCATCTTTCCTTATCAGCTTCTTTCCGTTATCGGCATCCTTCCCTTATGAGCATCATCATCTTTCCTTATCAGCTTCCTTCCCTTATCAGCAACCTCATCTTTCCTTATCAACTTCCTTCCCTTATCAACATCCTCATCTTTCCTTATCAGCTTCCTTCCCATATCAGCATCCTCATCTTCCCTTATCAGCTTCCTTCCCTTATCATCACCCTCATCTTTCCTTATCAGCTTCCTTCCCTTATCAGCATGCTCATATTTCCTTATCAGCTTCCTTCCCTTATCATCACCCTCATCTTCCCTTATCAGCTTCTTTTCCTTATCAGCATCTTCATGTTCCCTTATCAGCATCCTCGTTTTCCCTTATCAGCATCCTCATCTTCCCTTATCAGCTTTTTTCCCTTATCAGCATCCTCATCTACCCTTATCAGCATCTTCATCTTCCCTTATCAGCTTCCTTCCGTTATCAGCATCCTCATCTTCCCTTATCAACTTCCTTCCCTTATCAGCATCTTCAGGGAGCCCCTGCCCTCTCGGGCAGGGGCCCCCTGAGAATGCTGATAAGGGAAGGAAGTCTCGACACTTTCCCGGCTCGATTGAGTTCCTTTTCACTTTGCATTTTTTTTTTCTTTGTCTGTGCTTACCATTCAATATTCGTTTTAAATTTTCCCAATTTGAACTTTTTCCACCGTTAGACTGAAAATTAAAAGTATAGATTTTGGAATATACAAATCGTAATATTTCGCCCAACAGAAGAGGAATTTTTAATTTATCACTAGGAACAAGATAAATATCGAAAACTACATACAGAGAGCGAACGAAAATATTACCTCATTTAATATTTTTTCCTTGAAAACGAGCTAAGAAATATGCTGTTTCTCTCGTATCGCTTTTATTGTTGAAAGCGTTTTATATCAAGAAAACAAATCGATGACGTCATTAACGAATCTGCCAACACAAGAAGAAACTTGAAAAAAAAAATAAATTAACCGTTTCCGATAATACTTTTCTTAGTGCAATGATTTGTTTTTTAGATGTAAGAATAAATACTTTAAATCTATATGTAACGTTGGGTTGTGTTACCTCTGAGCGGCACTTTTTTTGCACACCATGGGCTAAATTACCAGGCCACAAGGACCCCGAAAGCTCAGAGAAGGTTGGGGGAGGGGACCCACTGGAACAGCTGTTGGGAGACAGATGGTAGCCTCCCGTCAAGGCCATCCAGCATATTATTTAACGTGTAAAGGATATGGCTCTCCCGCACACGGGGCCACGGCTTAACGTCCATCCACGGCTTAACGGAGCCCGATGTCCTTCAGGGGCGGGGGTGGATCAGTCGGTAGCGCGCCAGGCTTGTAATCTGTAGTTCCCAAGTTCGAGTCCCAGCTGGGTCAACGTTTAGACTTATCTCCGCAAAATTCCCTGCCCTGCCCACGGTCAGTAGGGAACACCGATGGGCTTGGAAAGGCCGCCGTCCGTAGGATGGGACGTTAAGTCGTGGCCCCGTGTGCGGCAGAGCCATACCCTGTGCACGTTAAAGAACACGCTGGATGGTCTTGACGGGAGGCTACCATCTGTCTCCCAACAGCTGTTCCAGTGGGTTCCCTCCCCCAACCTTCTCTGAGCCTTCGGGGTCCTTATGACCTGGCCATTTAGCCCATGTTGTGCAAAAAAGTGCCGCTCAGATGTAAAACAACCCAACGTTAAAGAACACGCTGGATGGCCTTGACGGGAGGCTACCATCTGTCTCCCAACAGCTGTTCCAGTGGGTCCTCTCTCCCAACCTTCTCTGAGACTTCGGGGTCCTTGTGATCTGGCCATTTAGCCCATGGTGTGCAAAAAAGTGCCGCTCAGAAGTAAAACAACCCAACGTTAAAGAACACGCTGGATGGCCTTGACGGAAGGCTACCATCTGTCTCCCAACAGCTGTTCCAGTGGGTCCCCTCCCCCAAACTTCTCCGAACCTTTGGGGTCCTTGTGACCTGGCCATTTAGCCTATTGTGTGAAAAAAAAGTGCCGGTCAGAGGTAAAACAACCCAACGTTAAAGAACACGCTGGATGGCCTTGACTGGAGGTTACCATCTGTCTCCCAACAGCTGTTCCAGTGGGTCCCCTCCCCCAACCTTCTCTGAGCCTTTGGGGTCCTTGTGACCTGGCCATTTAGCCCATTGTGTGAAAAAAAAGTGCCGCTCAGAGGTAAAACAACCCAACGTTAAAAAACACGCTGGATGGCCTTGACGGGAGGCTACCATCTGTCTCCCAACAGCTGTTCCAGTGGGTCCTCTCCCCCAACCTTCTCTGAGCCTTCGGGGTCCTTGTGACCTGGCCATTTAGCCCATGGTGGGCAAAAAAGTGCCGCTCAGAGGTAAAACAACCCAACCCAACCCGATGTCCTTCACAGGCCCATTGGTGTCCAGTACTGACCGTGGACAGGGCGGAGAGTTTTGCAGAGACAAATCTCAACGCTTTCCCAGCTGGGACTCGAACCTGAGAAGTACAGATTACGATACAGGCGCGCTACCGACTGAGCAACCCCACCCGACATGTAATGTTTTCTAATATCATGCCGTTACTTTTAAGAATTTTTTTCTATCAAAACACAAGCATTTCAATTTTTAAAAATCAATATATTAATATTAAAAAGGCGCATTTTGCGTTTTTTAGCCATAGGCGCCATGAAACCTGAATACGACTCTGGGTCGGATAGCCAATTTACGAGCCTGGTCCAACTGACAGAGCCATTCTTCTTTATTGGTTCTTTTATCAATGCTAATTTTCATAAATGTTACAGCTAATAATGTTACACTTTTTACTTATCCTTATTTATATTTCATTTTCAGATGTACTCATATAACATCAGGCTAAAAACCGTTTACGAAGAACTGTCAATAAGAAGCTAAGTAGCCACAAGGAATCACAGAGAATTATAGGTAAGATGCTAAGCAGCTACAAAGAATCAGAGAATTTTAGAAAAGAAGCTAGGTAGCCACAAGGAATCAGAAGAAATTGTAGATAAGAAGCTAGGTAGCTACAAGGAATCACGGAGAATTGTAGATAAGCAGCTATAAGGAATCACAGAGAATTATAGGTAAGAAGCTAAGCAGCTATAAGGAATCACAGAGAATTGTAGATAAGAAGGTAAGCAGCTATAAGGAATCACAGAGAATTTTAGAAAAGAGGCTAGGTAGTCACAAGGAATCACAAGAAATTGTAGATAAGAAGCTAGGTAGCTACGAGGAATCACGGAGAATTATAGATAAGCAGCTATAAGGAATCGCAGAGAATTGTAGATAAGAAGCTAAGCAGCTATAAGGAATCACAGAGAATTGTAGATAAGAAGGTAAGCAGCTATAAGGAATCACAGAGAATTTTAGAAAAGAAGCTAGGTAGTCACAAGGAATCACAAGAAATTGTAGATAAGAAGCTAGGTAGTTACAAGGAATCACGGAGAATTGTAGATAAGCAGCTTTAAGGAATCACAGAGAATTGTAGATAAGAAGCTAAGCAGCTCTAAGGAATCACAGAGAATTGTAAGTAAAAAGCTAAGCAGCTCTAAGGAATCACAGAGAATTGTAAGTAAAAAGCTAAGCAGCTATAAGGAATCACAGAGAATTGTAAGTAAAAAGCTAAGCAGCTATAAGGAATCACGGAGAATTGTAGGTAGGAAGCTAGGTAGCTACAGTGAATAACAGAGAGTTGCAGATAAGAATCTAGGCAGCCACTAAGAATCACGGAGAATTGTAGATAAGAAGCTAAGCAGCTACAAGGAATCATAGAATTTTAGAAAAGAAGCTAGGTAGCCACAAGGAATCACAAGAAATTGTAGATAAGAAGCTAGGTAGCTACAAGGAATCACGGAGAATTGTAGATAAGCAGCTATAAGGAATCACAGAGAATTGTAGGTAAGAAGCTAAGCAGCTATAAGGAATCACAGAGAATTGTAGGTAAGAAGCTAAGCAGCTATAAGGAATCACAGAGAATTGTAGGTAAGAAGCTAAGCAGCTAGAAGGAATCACAGAGAATTGTAGGTAAGAAGCTAAGCAGCTATAAGGAATCACAGAGAATTGTAGGTAAGAAGCTAAGCAGCTATAAGGAATCACAGAGAATTGTAGGTAAGAAGCTAAGCAGCTATAAGGAATCACAGAGAATTGTAAGTAAGAAGCTAAGCAGGTATAAAGAATCACAGAGAATTGTCTATAAACTGGTGAACAATTATTAATAAGACACTATAATTACAAATGGTCAAATAATTATTAATACGAAACACGCCAATTAAAAACTGTAGAAGAATTACCAGTAGGAAACTTGATAATCACAAAGAAGTTTCAGAAATTATTAATCAGAGACTCGATGATAGTTCAATGAACTGAAGGTGAAGAAATTGTTGTCTAAACCTTGAACTCCAAACTTTATTACAAAGTCAAAGAATCAAAATGGGCGAAAGAGAGAAGCAATTGATGAAACCAAAGAGTTCAAAGTCATCACCTCAATCTGCTATTTGTAATCCTCGGAGAAACTCTAAACGAGAAATTTTAAGTGCGAAAGCATATTCCTCTAGAAAGCAACGAGAGATTACTGTAAGTGATAAAATACGTAAGAGCTCCATCTCATCCACCCAACCCATTTGTCAGAGTGATGACTTCTTCCCTTCTCGTTCATCTAAGTATTCTACCAAAGTCTTGAACTCATCCACCAAACAGCGTGGCGACAGCTTCGCCTTATTCCCTAAATCGAAAAAACATAGCGAAGTCCTAAGTTCATCCGTTATGTCCAATGAACGCAGTGACGTCCTCAGCTCGTCTCTTACGTCCAAAGAACACAGAGACGTCCTCAGCTCGTCACTTACGTCCAAAGAACACAGAGACGTCCTCAGCTCGTCTCTTACGTCCAAAGAACACAGAGACGTCCTCAGCTCGTCTCTTACGTCCAAAGAACGCAGAGACGTCCCCAACTCTTTCCTTACGTCCAAAGAACGCAGAGACGTCCTCAGCTCTTCCCTTACGTCCAAAGAACGCAGTGACGTCCTCAGCTCGTCTCTTACGTCCAAAGAACACAGAGACGTCCTCAGCTCGTCCCATACGTCCAAAGAACACAGTGACGCCCTCAGCTCGTCTCTTACGTCCAAAGAACGCAGCAACGTCCGCATCTCGTTCCTTACATCCAAAGAACACAGCGACGTCCTCAGCTCTTTCCTTACGTCCAAAGAACTCAGTGACGTCCTCAGCTCGTCTCTTACGTCCAAAGAACACAGCGACGTCCCCAACACTTTCCTTACGTCCATAGAATGCAGAGACGTCCTCAGCTCTTCCCTTACGCCCAAAGAACGCAGCAACGTCCGCATCTCGTTCCTTACGTCCAAAGAACACAGCGACGTCCTCGGCTCTTTCCTTACGTCCAAAGAACTCAGTGACATCCTCAGCTCGTCTCTTACGTCCAAAGAACACAGCGACGTCCCCAGCTCTTTCCTTACGTCCAAAGAACTCAGTGACGTCCTCAGCTCGTCTCTTACGTCCAAAGAACACAGAGACGTCCTCACCTCGTCCAATACATCCAAAGAACACACTGACGCCCTCAGCTCGTCTCTTACGTCCAAAGAACGCAGCAACGTCCGCATCTCGTTCCTTACGTCCAAAGAACACAGCGACGTCCCCAGCTCTTTCCTTACGTCCAAAGAACTCAGTGACGTCCTCAGCTCGTCTCTTGCGCCCAAAGAACGCAGTGACGTCCTCAGCTCGTCCCATATGTCCAAAGAACGCAGTGATGTCCTCAGCTCGTCTCTTACGTCCAAAGAACACAGTGACGTCCTCAGCTCTCCTCTTACGTCCAAAGAACTCAGTGACGTCCTCAGCTCGTCTCTTACGTCCAAAGAACATAGAGACGTCCTCAGCTCGTCTCTTACGTCCAAAGAACATAGAGACGTCCTCAGCTCGTCTCTTACGTCCAAAGAACACAGTGACGTCCCCAGCTCTTCCCTTACGTCCAAAGAACGCAGTGACGTCCTCAGCTCGTCTCTTACGTCCAAAGAACACAGTGACGTCCCCAGCTCTTTCCTTACGTCCAAAGAACGCAGTGACGTCCTCAGCTCGTCTCTTACGTCCAAAGAACACAGAGACATCCCCAGCTCTTCCCTTACGTCCAAAGAACGCAGTGACGTCCTCAGCTCGCCCAGAAAACACAAAGATCCCAACATTACATACAAACATCGCAACAATGGTCAAAACAATTTGACACAGCATAATTTTTATCCGACTCAATGGAAAGATAACAATTCAACTCACCAAAGCCCCATTAAAAGCAGTTGGGAAGATATTAAAAGTTTCCAGACAGAACAATTTAATAAAATCGTTGACGACGAACTTGATTCTGAAATTGCAGCATTCTGTATTCTTCCCAGAAGAGAAGATTTTAGAAATTCTTTCCAAGATACTTCCGTGTTTTTGCAAAGAATAAAAGAATTGCTTAGAAAATCGAGAGAGACCTATCTTGAAGAGAGGAGAATGAGAGACGAATATCTACCGAGAGAAGAACTGCATGATGGGAATAAATATTCTGAACAGTGCAGTCGTCATCAATGTACAGAAAGTTTTTTGAATGAAACCAAGGCACTTGAAGTTGAATCTATCGAAGAATCAGAGAAAGAAATACCCGAGATTAAAAAAATGGTTTCTGATGAACTGCAGTTTGTTTCCAAAAAGGACAATAGAATTTACACGGGGAATAAATATTCAAATGAAATGTTTTTTGGGTTGGAAGATAAGGTGAAGTTAGATTATGAAAAATATTTATTGGCACACACGGATAAAATACAATCACGGACGAAAAACGCTGAACAGTCAAACGACACATCTTCTGGAATTTCTTCTGGAATCTTGAATGAAATGACTCAAGAAGCAAAAAAGACATGTTTCCCGAAAAGAGCAAAATTGCATAAAATCAATGATGATAAATCATCATCTGGTCATCGTGAAACGGAAGATTTATCATCGGATGCGTTGGGGAAAAGATTGTTAGGAGATGTATCTAATAAATTGTCTTCCGACGAAGATTTGTTTGAACTAACAAACAGTAAAAAAGATGCATCTACTCAAAAAAATAAAATATATTCCGATGAAGATATAAATGACTATATTCATAATGAAGTAAAAACTAATAACACGATAGATTACGGAGAACAAACCACAAAAGTAAACACGACAAATGATTCTTTTGATAGCTTGGACACGATGAAAAACATTTGCGAAATATCACACAACAGATCCGATGCAATTCGAGAAGAACGCGGAGATGACGTAGTCGAACGCAGAGATGACGTAGTCGGAAGTGGAACGTGCTGCGAAGAAAAATTGAATGATAAATGTTTGCACGCGCCCAGTGAACGTGACAGTGTTTGCAGCTACATCGAGAGATTGTTGGTGGAACAGAACTGTCACCTGCAACACTTAGTGGCGAATAAAAGTGCCCAGAATTCTGATTTGTGGTTCGGGTTTATGTCTGATTTGTTAACGACAGTTCACAACATCAGCACTTTGAGCGAAGCGAGCAAGGTCATACGATCTTTGCGGCCGAGGGGGAGGTTGGATGTTTCAGAAATACAGAGAGATTGTTTTGTAAGTAAGTTAAAAAATGAAGATTAATAAAAAAAACGGAACTGTATATTTATTATGTGAAGCTGATTTGGACACGGGGAGGAAGGAGTCATCTTAGTAGATATAGAATTCTTCTTTTATTAAAATATCTTGGAGACTTTTAATAATTCGGAGTGATTTTGTTGTCTGAAGTGCTAATCGAAGTGATTTTCTCCTTCTCGAAGTTGAGAAGTGCTAACAGAAGTGATTTTTCTCCTTCTCGAAGTTGAGAAGTGCTAAGTGATTTTTTCCTTCTCGAAGTTGAGAAGTGCTAACAGAAGTGATTTTCTCCTACCTGAAGTTGAGAAGTGCTAATCGAAGTGATTTTCTCCTGCCTGAAGTTGAGAAGTGCTAATCAAAGTGATTTTCTCCTTCTCGAAGTTGAGAAGTGCTAACAGAAATGATTTTCTCCTTCTCGAAGTTGAGAAGTGCTATTCGAAGTGATTTTCTCCTGCCTGAAGTTGAGAAGTGCTAATCAAAGTGATTTTCTCCTTCTCGAAGTTGAGAAGTGCTAACAGAAGTGATTTTCTCCTTCTCGAAGTTGAGAAGTGCTAACAGAAATGATTTTCTTCTTCTCGAAGTTGAGAAGTGCTATTCGAAGTGATTTTCTCCTGCCTGAAGTTGAGAAGTGCTAATCAAAGTGATTTTCTCCTTCTCGGAGTTGAGAAGTGCTAACAGAAGAGATTTTCTCCTTCTCGAAGTTGAGAAGTGCTAACAGAAGTGATTTTTCTCCTTCTCGAAGTTGAGAAGTGCTAACAGAAGTGATTTTTTTCCTTCTCGAAGTTGAGAAGTGCTAATCGAAGTGATTTTCTCCTGCCTGAAGTTGAGAAGTGCTAATCGAAGTGATTTTCTCCTGCCTGAAGTTGAGAAGTGCTAATCAAAGTGATTTTCTCCTTCTGGGAGTTGAGAAGTGCTAATCAAAGTGATTTTCTCCTTCTCGAAGTTGAGAAGTGCTAACAGAAGTGATTTTTCTCCTTCTCGAAGTTGAGAAGTGCTAACAGAAGTGATTTTTTTCCTTCTCGAAGTTGAGAAGTGCTAATCGAAGTGATTTTCTCCTGCCTGAAGTTGAGAAGTGCTAATCGAAGTGATTTTCTTCTGCCTGAAGTTGAGAAGTGCTAATCAAAGTGATTTTCTCATTCTCGAAGTTGAGAAGTGCTAACAGAAGTGATTTTTCTCCTTCTCGAAGTTGAGAAGTGCTAACAGAAGTGATTTTTTTCCTTCTCGAAGTTGAGAAGTGCTAATCGAAGTGATTTTCTCCTGCCTGAAGTTGAGAAGTGCTAATCGAAGTGATTTTCTTCTGCCTGAAGTTGAGAAGTGCTAATCAAAGTGATTTTCTCATTCTCGAAGTTGAGAAGTGCTAACAGAAGTGATTTTCTCCTGCCTGAAGTTGAGAAGTGCTAATCAAAGTGATTTTCTCCTTCTCGAAGTTGAGAAGTGCTAACAGAAATGATTTTCTGCTTCTCGAAGTTGAGAAGTGCTATTCGAAGTGATTTTCTCCTGCCTGAAGTTGAGAAGTGCTAATCAAAGTGATTTTCTCCTTCTCGAAGTTGAGAAGTGCTAATCAAAGTGATTTTCTCCTTCTCGGAGTTGAGAAGTGCTAATCGAAGTGATTTTCTCCTGCCTGAAGTTGAGAAGTGCTAATCAAAGTGATTTTCTCCTTCTCGGAGTTGAGAAGTGCTAATCAAAGTGATTTTCTCCTTCTCGAAGTTGAGAAGTGCTAACAGAAGTGATTTTTCTCCTTCTCGAAGTTGAGAAGTGCTAACAGAAGTGATTTTTTTCCTTCTCGAAGTTGAGAGTGCTAATCGAAGTGATTTTCTCCTGCCTGAAGTTGAGAAGTGCTAATCGAAGTGATTTTCTTCTGCCTGAAGTTGAGAAGTGCTAATCAAAGTGATTTTCTCATTCTCGAAGTTGAGAAGTGCTAACAGAAGTGATTTTCTCCTGCCTGAAGTTGAGAAGTGCTAATCAAAGTGATTTTCTCCTTCTCGAAGTTGAGAAGTGCTAACAGAAATGATTTTCTGCTTCTCGAAGTTGAGAAGTGCTATTCGAAGTGATTTTCTCCTGCCTGAAGTTGAGAAGTGCTAATCAAAGTGATTTTCTCCTTCTCGAAGTTGAGAAGTGCTAATCAAAGTGATTTTCTCCTTCTCGGAGTTGAGAAGTGCTAATCGAAGTGATTTTCTCCTGCCTGAAGTTGGGAAGTGCTAATCAAAGTGATTTTCTCCTTCTCGGAGTTGAGAAGTACTAATCAAAGTGATTTTCTCCTTCTCGAAGTTGAGAAGTGCTAACAGAAGTGATTTTTTTCCTTCTCGAAGTTGAGAAGTGCTAATCGAAGTGATTTTCTCCTGCCTGAAGTTGAGAAGTGCTAATCGAAGGGATTTTCTCCTGCCTGAAGTTGAGAAGTGCTAATCGAAGTGATTTTCTCCTGCCTGAAGTTGAGAAGTGCTAATCAAAGTGATTTTCTCATTCTCGAAGTTGAGAAGTGCTATTCGAAGTGATTTTCTCCTGCCTGAAGTTGAGAAGTGCTAATCAAAGTGATTTTCTCCTTCTCGAAGTTGAGAAGTGCTAATCAAAGTGATTTTCTCCTTCTCGGAGTTGAGAAGTGCTAATCAAAGTGATTTTCTCCTTCTCGAAATTGCGAAGTGCTAACAGAAGTGATTTTCTCCTTCTCGAAGTTGAGAAGTGCTAACAGAAATGATTTTCTTCTTCTCGAAGTTGAGAAGTGCTATTCGAAGTGATTTTCTCCTGCCTGAAGTTGAGAAGTGCTAATCAAAGTGATTTTCTCCTTCTCGGAGTTGAGAAGTGCTAACAGAAGAGATTTTCTCCTTCTCGAAGTTGAGAAGTGCTAACAGAAATGATTTTCTTCTTCTCGAAGTTGAGAAGTGCTATTCGAAGTGATTTTCTCCTGCCTGAAGTTGAGAAGTGCTAATCAAAGTGATTTTCTCCTTCTCGGAGTTGAGAAGTGCTAACAGAAGAGATTTTCTCCTTCTCGAAGTTGAGAAGTGCTAACAGAAATGATTTTCTTCTTCTCGAAGTTGAGAAGTGCTATTCGAAGTGATTTTCTCCTTCCCGGAGTTGAGAAGTGCTAACCAAAGTGATTTTTGCCTGCTCGTAGTTGAAAAATGCTAATGAATGTTATTGAAGCACAAGTGGGAAAACGCTAATCAAAGCGATTTTCTGAAGCCTGAAGTAGAAGATTGTCCGATACAATGATTTTGTCCTGTCAAATGGGAAAGTGCTGGATAAAGCGATATCGCCCTCTGAAATGGGAAAGTGCTGGATAAAGCGATATCGCCCTCTGAAATGGGAAAGTGCTGGATAAAGCGATATCGTCCTCTGAAGTGGGAAAGTGCTGGATAAAGCGATAACGTCCTTTTAAGTGGGAAAGTGCTGGATAAAGCGATTTCGTCCTCTGAAGTGGGAAAGTCCTGGATTAAGCGATATCGTCCTCTGAAGTTTGAAAGTGCTGGATAAAGCGATATCGCCGCCTGAAATGGGAAAGTGCTGGATAAAACGATGTCCTTTGAAGTGGGAAAGTGCTGGACAAAGCGATTTCGTCCTCTGAAGTGGGAAAGTGCTGGATAAAGCGATATCATCCTCTGAAGTGGGAAATCCTGGATTAAGCGATATCGTCCTCTGAAGTGGAAAAGTGCTGGATAAAGCGATAACGTCCTTTGAAGTGGGAAAGTGCTGGATAAAGCGATGTCCTTTGAAGTGGGAAAGTGCTGGACAAAGCGATTTCGTCCTCTGAAGTGGGAAAGTGCTGGATAAAGCGATAACGTCCTTTGAAGTGGGAAAGTGCTGGACAAAGCGATTTCGTCCTCTGAAGTGGGAAAGTGCTGGACAAAGCGATATCATCCTCTGAAGTGGGAAATCCTGGATTAAGCGATATCGTCCTCTGAAGTGGAAAAGTGCTGGATAAAGCGATAACGTCCTTTGAAGTGGGAAAGTGCTGGATAAAGCGATGTCCTTTGAAGTGGGAAAGTGCTGGACAAAGCGATTTCGTCCTCTGAAGTGGGAAAGTGCTGGATAAAGCGATAACGTCCTTTGAAGTGGGAAAGTGCTGGACAAAGCGATTTCGTCCTCTGAAGTGGGAAAGTGCTGGACAAAGCGATATCATCCTCTGAAGTGGGAAATCCTGGATTAAGCGATATCGTCCTCTGAAGTGGAAAAGTGCTGGATAAAGCGATAACGTCCTTTGAAGTGGGAAAGTGCTGGATAAAGCGATGTCCTTTGAAGTGGGAAAGTGCTGGACAAAGCGATTTCGTCCTCTGAAGTGGGAAAGTGCTGGATAAAGCGATAACGTCCTTTGAAGTGGGAAAGTGCTGGATAAAGCGATTTCGTTCTCTTAAGTGGGAAAGTGCTGGATAAAGCGATATCGTCCTCTGAAGTGGGAAAGTCCTGGATTAAGCGATATCGTCCTCTGAAGTGGAAAAGTGCTGGATAAAGCGATTTCGTCCTCTGAAGTGGGAAAGTCCTGGATTAAGCGATATCGTCCTCTGAAGTGGAAAAGTGCTGGATAAAGCGATTTCGCAATCTGAAGCGGGAAGTGCTGGATAAAGCGATTTCGTCCTATGAAGTGGGAAAGTGCTGGACAAAGAGATTTCTCCCTTTCTGAAGTGAGAAAGTAGTCAATGAAGCTAATGGCTCCGCTACTAATACTATCCAGCTTATGAATAGGAGCAATAGCTGAACTAGGTGCTGGGTATAAACAAGTCAGTCACCTCTGAACAGTCAATTGCTAGGATACAGGAAGTGGATGTGCGTTGTCCTGTTCCCCCCCCCCCACACACACCAAGTGAAGGACCCATTTGAGATCTTCGTTCTATCTGAAGCACGATACAGATTTGGGTTTTACCTCTGAGTGGCACTTTTTTGCACACCTTGGGCTAAATGACCAGGTCACAAGGATCCCGAAAGCTCAGAGAAGGTTGGGGGAGGGGACCCACTGGAACAGCTGTTGGGAGACAGATGGTAGCCTCCTGTCAAGACCATCCGGCGTGTTCTTTAACGTTGGGTTGTTTTACCTCTGAGCGGCACTTTTTTGCACACCATGGGGTAAATGGCCAGGTCACAAGGACCCCGATGGCTCGGAGAAGGTTGGGGGAGGGGACCCAATGGAACAGCTGTTGGGAGACAGATGGTAGCCTCCCGTCAAGACCATCCAGCGTGTTCTTGAACGTGCACAGGGTACGGCTCTCCCGCAGACGGGGCCACGGCTTAACGTCCCATCCGATGGACGGCGGCTTTTCCAAGTCCATCGGTGTTCACTACAGACCGCGGGCAGGGCGGAGAGTCTTTTTGGAGATGTCTCACCTATATTAAAAATTCAAGTGCAAATCCGAAATTTATTGTAATATATTTATTGTTTGTGATGAATTTTTTTTTTATAAGTCTATCGAGTTTTGTATTCATTTCCTTTAGTGGCCCAGACAAATATTTTTGTGTTCACATTTTTCTTTGTAAATTGCATAAAGCGAAATAAAATTTATTTTTCCATATTTTGTACTCTTAACGTTACCAAATCGTACTAATTTTTTTTATCTCTTGGATGCATTTTTTTTGCACACAATTGGTTAAATGGCCAGGTCAGAAGAACCCCCGAGTTGTGGGACCCACTGTACAGCTGTTGGGAGACAGATGGTAGCCTTAACATGCACAGGGTCGACCGCACTCGGGGAAGCGGCTTTACCTCCCATCCGAAGCAAATCTGTGTCCCCTATTCATGGCGAGGAGGATGTTTGAGATGATGGGTTGTTTTACCTCAGGCACTTTTGGCACACCATGGGCTAAATGACCAGGTCACAAGGACCCCGAAGATTCAGAGAACGTTGGGGAGAGGATCCCTGAAACAGCTGTTGAGACAGATGGTAGCCTCCCGTCAAGGCCACCAATTTTTTGAACACCATGGACTAAATGACCAGGTCACAAGGACCCCAAAGGCTCAGATAAGATTGGGGGGACGACCAACAGCTGTTGGCCTCCCGTCAAGGCCACCCATTTTTGGCACACCATGGGCTAAATGACCAGGTCACAAGGACCCCAAAGGCTGAGAGAAGGTTGGGGAGGGGGACCCACAGGAGCCAGTCACAAGGACCCCGAAGGCTCAGATAAGATTGGGGGGGGGGACGACCAACAGCTGTTGGCCTCCCGTCAAGGCCACCCATTTTTGGCACACCATGGGCTAAATGACCAGGTCACAAGGACCCCAAAGGCTGAGAGAAGGTTCGGGAGGGGGACCCACAGGAGCAGTAGTTCGGAGACAGATTGTGCACATTAAAGAACACGCTGGATGGCTTTGATAGGAAGCTACGAAGTATTGCTAACCTGCACATGGGCCACGGCTTAACGTCCCATCGGACGAACGACGGCCTTCCCATCTACCGAGAGAGGAAATTGATACATTTCCCAGTTGGGAAGTGCAGATTACGAGCCTGGGGCGCCGACTAAATTTTAAGAAAACAAGCCAATTACGAAATTAAAAATATTTTATTATTAGTACTATCAAAGTAAAACAAACAGGCAGAATTTCAGCTTTGGAAACAAGTGTACAGAGGTCGCCACTAGACATCCTTTCTCACGTCGCTGGCTCATAGGAGAAAGTCACGTGGTCTGCATTTCGTGGAACAAGCACATGAACACCTACGTAAAAAGGTCAAAAAAATAAGTTAAAAAATTAGTTACTAGTCTTATCCATACTTTTCTGAAACATTCAAATACGATAATATAAAATGCACGAAATTATAGTAGTGGTTAGCTTGACAATAAAAAGGTTAACCCAAGTTTTTTTTTTTATTATCTTTCAACAGTTTTTTGGGTTGGGTTGTTTTACCTCTGAGCGACACTTTTTTGCACACAATGGGCTAAATGGCCAGGTCACAAGGACCCCGAAGGCTCAGAGAAGGTTGGGGGAGGGGACCCACTGGAACAGCTGTTGGGAGACAGATGGTAGCCACCCGTCAAGGCCATCCAGTGTGTTCTTTAACATGCACAGGGTATGGCTCTCTGGCACATGGGGCCACGGCTTACGTCCCATCCGACAGACGGCGGCATTTCCAAGCCCATCGGTGTCTCCTACTGACCGTGGGCAGGGCGGGGAATTTTGCGGAGATAAATCTCAACGCTGACCCAACTGGGACTCGAATCTGGGAACTACAGATTACGAGCTTGGTGCGCTACCGACTGAGCCATCCCCACCCCAACAGCTTTTTGACATGGGGTAAATGGCCAGGTCACAAGGGCCACCCCCGAAGAACTGACAATTAGGGTATATGATCTCCGCACACGGGGGCACGGTTTAACGTCCCATCCGACGGACGGCGGCCTTTCCAAGCCCATCGGTGTTCCCTACTGACCTCATAGGTATAGTCATTTAACCCCTTAAAAAACCCCTTATTCTTAAAATTCAGAGGGGCCTAATATTTTCACTATGGTAGATTGAAAATCTCCTTTAAATAATTAAAATAACCTGCGACAATGACGTTGTGTTAGTCCTAATTTTAGAAACTTTTAATTACGACTTTGGGGTGGGATTTTAATTCTGAGCATTTTCTTTTGTACAAAATGAGCAAAATGGCCAGGTTACAAAGACACTGTGGGGTCAGAGATGGAAGTGTGCCCACTGGACAGATGATGGCAGTTACCATCAAGGCCATCCAGTGTTTACTGTGAAAATCGTTGTGTTGTTTTAGAGACTTCTTTGGCATACAATGGGTTAAATGGCCAGGTCACAAGAATCACACGAAGGTTGGGACCCACTGGACAACCGTTACTGTTCTTGTCCAGCTATCTGGCATGCTTTAACGTGTACAGAGTATGGCTCCAGACCACGGCTTAACGTTCCAGCTGATGGACGGCAGACTTTCCAAGCTAGTCTGTGTTCCCCTGCCCATCAAGTGGGAATATCGTGAGGATGGGATTCGAACCTGAGAACTGATAACGAGCCTGGGGTGCTGCCTTTTGGGTTGTTTTACCTCTGAGCGGCGCTTTTTTGCACACCATGGGCTAAATGGCCAGGTCACATGGACCCCGAAGGCTCAGAGAACGTTGGGAGAGGGGACCCACTGGAACAGTTGTTAGGAGACAGATGGTAGCCTCCCGTCAAGGCCATCCAACGTGTTCTTTAACGTGCACAGGGTATGGCTCTCCCACATACGTGGCCACGACTTAACGTCCCATCCGACGGACGGTGGCCTTTTCAAGCCCATCGGTGTCCCCTACTGACCGTGGGCAGGGCGGGGAATTTTGCGGAGATAAATCTCAACGCTGACCCAGCTGGGACTCTAACCTGGGAACTACAGACTGCGCTACCGACTGAGCCACCCCCGCCCTGGGGTGCTGCCCCCAAGATTGATTCATCTATCCCACAGCAGAAAAAAAATGAAACCTGTTAAAGTCTTAAGATAATTTGAAATGAATTCACCCGTCCCGAAAGAAAATCCTTACTTCTGGAGTAAGGTTTCTCTTGTCTTGGGTAATGTTGTCCATGTTGTACTCTGCCGTTGAGGTTGACGTACAAGGCCCAATATATTCCTCGTTCCGCGTCATTTGGAATTCCAGAAATCGAATACACTACGATGTCGTCACCCTCTTTGTCATACATAAACCTGAAAAAGAACAAAAAAAAAATTAATAGTCATTTTTTAAATCTTAACTTTTGTTTCTTACATCTCTGAGAAGCAGTTTATTGCACATAATTTCATAAACGGCCAGGCCACAAGGACCCCAGGAGCTCAGAAGGTTGGGGGAGATGGTATCCTACCGTAAAGGCCATCCAATGTGTTCTTTAACGTGCACAGGGTATGGCTCTCCGAATCACGGTGACGGATAACCATGTCACGTGCACGTTAAAGAACATGCTGGATGGCTTTGACATAAGGCTACCGTCTCCTAACAATTGTCCAGCGAGTTTCCTTCCCCGTTCCCTTTCCCCAATCTTTTCCGAAAGTTTTGAGTGCTTGTGGCCTGGCTCTTTGGTCCATTGTGTGCGAAAAGTGTCACAAGTTGTGTTCGGTTGTTTTACCTCATATCGGCAGTTTTTTTGCACACCGTGGGCTAAATTGGCCAGGTCACAAGGACCCTGCAGGAGCAGAGAAGGTTGGGAAAGAGAACCCACTGGAACAGCTGTTGAGACAGGAGGTAACCTCCCATCGAGACATCCAAGGTGTATAGGGTATAGCTCTCCCGCACACGGGACCAAGGCTTAACGTCTCATCTGCCAGACGATGGCCTTTCCAAGACCATCGGTCTCCCTTACTGACCGTATGCAATTTTGCGGGGATAAGTCAACGCTGACCCAGCTGGGACTCGAACCTGGGAACTGGCGATTACGAGCCTGGCGCGCTACCGACTGAGCCACCTCCACCCCTGGGTGGGGGACATCCTTTCAGAACATCTGGTGTATATCAGTTTTCATGTTCACACAAAATTAAAGTCGTGGATTTGGGTTGTTTGACCTCTGAACAGCACTTTTTTGCACACCACGGGCTAAATGGCCAGGTCACATGGACCCCGAAAGCTCAGAGAAGGTTGGGGGAGGGGACCCACTGGAACAGCTGTTGGGAGACAGATGGTAGCCTCCCGTCAAGGCCATCCAGCGTGTTCTTTAACGTGCAGAGAGTATTGCTCTCCCGCACACGGGGCCACGGCTTAACGTCCCATCCGACGGACGGCGGCCTTTCCAAGCCCATCGGTGTCCCCTACTGACCGTGGGGAGGGCGGAGAGTTTCGCATAGATAAATCTCAACGCTGACCCATCTGGGACTCGAACCTGTGAACTACAGATTACGAGCCTGACACGCTACCGACTGAGTCACCCCCGCCCCTAAAGTCATGGAGAGGATATACCTATAACTGCATTTTCATAAGTCTCACCTGTATTTTGGATCCATGTCGGCAGCAAGTCTCATGATGTTGAAGAAAGTGGTGTTGACGGGCACATGCATCATTATAGTGTGGGACACTTCCACAGGTTCAGTTACTTGCAAGGAATATTTTATGTAATACTTGGGGCCTCTGTAGTTCCTTAAAGAATTCAGTGGCGTTAACTCTGGAAAAGATTTAGTGAATAATAAATCAATGCTATTATAAGATCATATGCATTATCAAAATATTTAATAGAAAAAAAATTGATTTAATGTTTAGAGATTATAATCCATTTGCAATCAAGTTTTTGATAACATTTGCTCAGAGAGTCAAGTCAGAATATTCAATAACCACAATCTCCATAAAATATCTTATGGATATTTTATGGATTCTTTATTTATGGATTTTAATTTTTATATATTTGCTTATGGATTTGTTATTTATTTATTAATTTTATTTATGGAATTCTTATTCAGGATTTTTTTTTATGGATTCTGGATATTGTGGCTGTGGGAAATTATCCTGCTTTTTAAACATTGTCCAATATTGAAATAATGACTCAAACTCCCAGTATGTATATTTAATGGTTTAATAGAATACTTTGAGGTAATACCCTTTTGAGAATATGGTTAATATTCTTCCATCCATTGTGGAAGCCATTATTGTACAGTACCAGTACTTTTAAGGAATTTGTTAAAACCAACACAGGAACTTTAAGGAACAGTAAAACCGGAAAAGAAATTTTACATTGGAATGCCTTTCATTCAGACTATATTTTGGGGGGGCTGCCATCAGAAATATTTCATCCAAACTACATTTGGGGGGCCCCTGACATCCAAAATATTTCATCCGGACTACATTTGGGGGAGGGGGGGCCCTGACATCCAAAATATTTCATCCGGACTACATTTGGGGGAGGGGGGGCCCTGACATCCAAAATATTTCATCCAGACTACATTTGGGGGAGGGGGGGCCCTGACATCCAAAATATTTCATCCGGACTACATTTGGGGGAGGGGGGGCCCTGACATCCAAAATATTTCATCCGGACTACATTTGGGGGAGGGGGGGCCCTGACATCCAAAATATTTCATCCGGACTACATTTGGGGGAGGGGGGGCCCTGACATCCAAAATATTTCATCCAGACTACATTTGGGGGAGGGGGGGCCCTGACATCCAAAATATTTCATCCAGACTACATTTGGGGGAGGGGGGGCCCTGACATCCAAAATATTTCGTCCGGACTACATTTGGGAGGGCCCCCTGCCATCCAAAATATTTCGTCCGGACTACATTTTAGGGGGGGGGGGGGCTGACATCCAAAATATTTCATCCGGACTAAATTCGGGGGGGCCCTGCCATCCAAAATATTTCATCCGGACTAAATTCGGGGCCCCCTGCCATCCAAAATATTTCATCCGGACTAAATTCGGGGGGGAGGGGGCTGACATCCAAAATATTTCATCCGGACTAAATTCGGGGGGCCTTGACATCCAAAATATTTCATCCGGATCACTTGAGGGCACCTTTTCTAGTTGGGTTGTTTTACTTCTAAGCAGAACTTTTCTGCACACAATGGGCTAAATGACCAGGTCACATGGACCCCCTTCCCAAGTGCTCAGGCTGAAGGAGCGGCCCCATTGGATAAATGGTAGCCTCAAGTCAATGTCATCCAGCGTTTTCTTTAACGTAAGCACAGGATATGGATCATAGATGGGGGACCACAGGTTAATGTCCCATCCGATGGACGACGGTCTTTACAAGTCTATCAGTGAGCCTAGTAGCAGAGAGCGGGGAGTTTTGCGAAGATAAATCTCAAGATTGGCCCAGGTGGGACTCGAACCTGGGAACTGCAGATTACGTGCCTGGTCTGCTACCGACTGAGCCGTGCCTACATGAGACCATGGTTCAATCTCTCCTCCGATGAACGGCAGAGGACACTTTTGGATTGGATTGTTTTACCTCTGAGCGGCACTTTTTTGCACACCATGGGCTAAATGGCCAGGCCACAAGGACCCCGAAGGATCAGAAAAGGTTGGGGAGGGGACCTACTGGAACAGCTGTTGAGACAGATGGTAGTGTCCCGTCAAGGCCATCCAGCGTGTTCTTTAACGTTGAGTTGTTTTACCTCTGAGCGGCACTTTTTTGTACACCATGGGCTAAATGGCCAGGTCACAAAGACCCCGAAGGCTCAGAGAAGGTTGGGGGAGGCCTCCCACTGGAACAGCTGTTGGGAGACAGATGGTAGCCTCCCGTCAAGGCCATCCAGCGTTTAACGTGCACAGGGTATGGCTCTCCCGCACACAGGGCCACGGCTTAACGTCCCATCCGACGGACGGCGGCCTTTCCAAGCCCATCGGTGTCCCCTACTGACCGTGGGCAGGGCGGGGAGTTTTGCGAAGATAAATCTCAAGATTGGCCCAGGTGGGACTCGAACCTGGAACTGCAGATTACGAGCCTGGTCTGCTACCGACTGAGCTGTGCCTACACGAGACCATGGTTCAATATCTCCTCCGATGAACGGCAGAGAACACTAAGAGTAGAAAATGTAAAACATGGCGTAACATTGAGAATATATTTAGGCTAGAAATTACCACATTCTATCGGCAGAATTTCTAAATGAAGAACTGGAAAATTATTCCTTTTTTTCTAATTGCAAATGATTAAAATTTGACCAGTTTTTTATTTTATAAATTTAGTGTTTTTAAAATTTAATAATATTTCAATATAGTAACAAAATTGCAATATTCAAAAAAATGAAATATTGTAATTTCCACGAGATTCCGAGAAATTTTTATGTTGGCAGTCTTTAAGACTGCTAACAACCATTTCTCCGTGGGGATTGGGTTGTTTTACCTCTGAGTGGCACTTTTTTGCACACCATGGGCTAAATGGCCAGGTCACATGGACCCCGAAGGCTCAGAGAAGGTTGGGGGAGGGAACCCACTGGAACCGCTGTTGGGAGACAGATGGTAGCCTCCCATCAAGGCCATCCAGTGTGTTTAACGTGTACAGTATATAGCTCTCCCGCACACGGAGCCACGGCTTAACGCCCCATCCGACGGACTGCGGCTTTTCGAAACCCCTCGGTGTCCCCTAATGACCGTGGGCAGGAATCAATGAGATATAGGGGAAAATGTTGCCAAACGCGTAAAGAATGAAACCAAAGGACATAGATCGGCGGGAATGCCTCGCTCGCCAAGTTCACCAACTCTCCCCACCGACAGGAGTGGGGGTGGCTCAGTCGGTAGCGCGCCAGACTCGTAATCTGTAGTTCCCAGGTTCGAGTCCCAGCTGGGTCAGCGTTGAGATTTATCGCCGCAAAATTCCCCGCCCTGCCCACGGTCAGTAGGGGACACCGATGGGCTTGGAAAGGCCGCCGTCCGTCGGATGGGACGTTAAGCCGTGTCTCCGTGTGCGGGAGAGCCATACCCTGTGCACGTTAAAGAACACGTTGGATGGCCTTGACGAGAGGCTACCATCTGTCTCCCAACAGCTGTTCCAGTGGGACCCCTCCCCCAACCTTCTGAGCCTTCGGGGTCCATGTGACCTGGCCATTTAGTCCATGGTGTGCAAAAAAGTGCCGCTCAGAGGTAAAACAACTCAACAAGAGTGAATGTCATAAGGCTAAAAAATAAACCAATTACTTACCAGTGCTCACTTGGGTAGCCTCACAGAAATGTTTCAGCGAGACGAGACTGTTTCCCTGCAGAGTTGGCAAGATGTAATATGTGGCCAAAAGGTCCCCGAATGAGCCATCGTGATGTTGGTACGACTTCAGGTACTTCAGGGCCAACGTTGAATTCCAACGGCCATTCATGCCAGCAGCCAGCAGAGCCTAAAACATTTTTTTTATTTTGAATTTTTATTTTGAACAAAATCTGACGAATTTTTACAACATTTTTCAATTTACATTTACAAATTTTCTCATTACATTGAATTCATATACACAGTATTAAGATAAATGTACGTTGTTTTTTTAATCACAGCTTGAAAATCCTATAAACACACCAAATCAGATTTGGGTTGTTGTTTTACTTCTGAGTGCACTTTTTTGCACACCATGGGCTAAATGGCCAGGTCACATGGACCCCGAAGGCTCAGAGGTTGGGAGAGGGGACCCACTGGAACAGCTGTTGAGAGACAGATGGTAGCCTCCCGTCAAGGCCATACAGCGTGTTCTTTAACGTGCACAGGGTATGGCTCGTTTTGTTTTACCTCTGAGCGGCACTTTTTGCACACCATGGGCTAAATGCCAGGTCACAAGGACCCCGAAGGTTCAGAGAAGGTTGGGGGAGGGGACCCACTGGAACAGCTGTTGGAAGACAGATGGTAGCCTCCCGTCAAGGCCATCCAGCGTGTTCTTTAACGTGCACAGGGTATGGCTCTCCCGCACACGGGGCCCCGACTTAACGTCCCAACCGACGGACGGCGGCCTTTCCAAGCCCATCTGTGTCCCCTACTGACCGTGGGCGCGGCGAGGAATTTTGCAGAGATAAATCTCAACGCTGACCCAGCTGGGACTAGAACCTGGGAACTACAGATTACGAGCCTGGCGCGCTACCGACGAGCCACCCCCGCACAGGGTATGGCTCTCCCGCACACGGGGCCACGGCTTAACGTCCCATCCGACGGACGGTGGCCTTTCCAAGCCCATCGGTGTCCCCTACTGACCGTGGGCAGGGCGGGGAATTTTTGCGGAGATAAATCTCAACGCTGAACCAGCTGGGACTCGAACCTGGGAACTACAGATTACGAGCCTGACGCGCTACCGACTGAGCCACCCCCACCAAATCGGAAAAGTTTACCGAAATTTTTTTTTTAGTGGGGGGATGTGTTGTTTTACCTCTAAGCAACACTTCCCCACACAATGGGCTAAATGGCCAGGTCACAAGGATCCCGAGGGCTGAGAAGTTTGGGGAAGGGGACCCACTGCAACAGCTGTTCGGAGACAGATGGTACCCTCCCGTCAAGGCCATACATCTTTTGCACACCATGGGCTAAATGGCCAGGTCACAAGGACCCCGAGGGCTCAGACAAGGTTAGGGGAAGGTACCCACCGGACCAACTGTCCGTGGACAGGGTAGAACAGGGCCACCCCCGGCCCCCACTATCCGTAGGCAGGGTAGAACAGCCCCCCCCCCCCCCCCCCCCCCCCCCGACTAAGAGGTAAACTTTACATACCATCCATTGAACAGTGGCTTTTCCAGGACATCCTTACTCCCTCTCCGACTGATCAGAGAGGATTTTAGAGTAAGTCAAGCCTAAGGGAAATTTTCCAGATTTTAAAAAACAGTTCTATCCCTGTTGATACAATTCCGCAATCGAGTAGATTTTACGATATTTCTGTCCTATATGTCGCCAATGAAATTAATTCGCTGGATGGGAATTGTCTTAAAAAATGAGGGATCCAAGGAACCAGAGTTCCCTGCCCAAGGTCAGTAGGGGACACCGGTGGGATTGGAAAGGACGCCGTCCGTCGGATGGGACATTAAGCCGTGGCTCCGTGCACGTTAAATAACAGGCTGGATAGCCTAGACGGGAGGCTACCATCTGTCTCCCAACAGCTGTTCCAGTGGGTATCTTCCAACCTTCTGAGCCTTGGGGGTCTTTGTGACCTGGCCATTTAGCCCATGGTGTGTAAAAAAGTGCCGCTCAGAGGTAAAATAACCCAACTGAAAAACTCCTGTCAGACCTCTGCCAAGCAGCTGCTTGAGACGATTTTTTAACCCACGTAGAAGTTCTCAACGTGGGGTACGGGTAAATTTTTTGGGGTACGCCGTGATAGCTCAAAGGCCGTTAGATCTAGTAACAAAGTTGCCAAGTTGGCATTATTATACTATAACTATAGTTTTATCAATCTATACAAGGTTGGGTTATTTACCTCTGAGCGGCAATTTTTTTGCACCTATGGGCTAAATGATCAGGTCACAAGGACCCCAAAGGCTCAGAAGGTTGGGGGAGGGGACCCACTGGAAGCTCTGTTGGGAGACAGATGGTAGCCTCACGTCAAAGCCATCCAGCGTGGTCTTTAACAACCTTGGGTTGTTTTACCTCTGAGCGGCACTTTTTGCACACAATGGTCTAAATGTCCAGGTCACAAGGACCCCAAAGGCTCAGAGAAGGTTGGGGGTGGGTACCTACTGGAACAGCTGTTGGGAGACACGATAGCCTCCCGTCAAGCTTGTTCTTTTAACGTGTACAGGGTATAGCTCTCACATACGGGACCACGACTTACCGACCCATCAAACGGACGGCGGCCTTTCCAAGCCCATCTGTGTCCCCTACTGACCGTGGGCAGGACAGAGTTTTGCGTAAATTTCGACACTGACCCAGCTGGGACTCGAACCTGGGAACTACAGATTACGAGCCTGGCGCGCTACCGCCTGAGCCCCTCCCATCTATACAAAGGGTACGCCAGTTACATACAGATTTCCAGGGGGTAAGTGAAGCCTAAAAAGGTAGAGACCCACTGCCCTAGTGAAATGTCTTCCCATACTTACTTGTACTGCCAACGCCGAGGAGTACACATTTCCAAAATTTCCATCAGTGGGCGCGTAACGAGTCAAGAGGTTGTTGACAGCATCGTCCAGTCTGCTCTGAAATTGACTGGACAGTTGAGTAGCCTGCATGATGCAGGAGAAAGCCATTATCGATATAGACTGCATATCTAGAAGGAAAAAAAAAGTTCGTTGAAATTCAAATTTTAGGTCAGATTATAGTATCTTACAAAGGTGTGCATTAATTTCTGAAACTAGTTTTGGGTAAGTATTACTGCAGTGTCTCACAAACGTTTTTCCCCAGCGGCACACTGAATCCAATTTTTTCCCCAGCGGCACACTGAATCCAATTTTTTCCCCAGCGGCACACTGAATCCAATTTTTTCCCCAGCGGCACACTGAATCCAATTTTTTCCCCAGCGGCACACTGAATCCAATTTTTTCCCCAGCGGCACACTGAATCCAATTTTTTCCCCAGCGGCACACTGAATCCAATTTTTTCCCCGCGGCACACTGAATCCAATTTTTTCCCCGCGGCACACTGAATCCAATTTTTTCCCCGCGGCACACTGAATCCAATTTTTTCCCCGCGGCACACTGAATCCAATTTTTTCCCCGCGGCACACTGAATCCAATTTTTTCCCCGCGGCACACTGAATCCAATTTTTTCCCCGCGGCACACTGAATCCAATTTTTTCCCCGCGGCACACTGAATCCAATTTTTCCCCCCGCGGCACACTGAATCCAATTTTTTTCCCGCGGCACACTGAATCCAATTTTTTTTCCCGCGGCACACTGAATCCAATTTTTTTTCCCGCGGCACACTGAATCCAATTTTTTTCCCCGCGGCACACTGAATCCAATTTTTTTCCCCGCGGCACACTGAATCCAATTTTTTTCCCCGCGGCACACTGAATCCAATTTTTTTCCCCGCGGCACACTGAATCCATTTTTTCCCCGCGGCACACCTAAAAAACATTTTTTTGATGGTTACGTAAAAAGAGGAAAATTGAAGTTTCGTTAAATGCATTTTATTTTAAATTTAGATATGAACATATTTCAATGGGATGTATGAGCTTGCTTCTGCGAACAAAATTGCATTATTCTTGGCTCAAAGTTAGATAAACATACTCGCATCTCTTCATCAATCATCTGAAGCCGCTCACGCTTTTTAGATTTAATTTCAGTCAATGGTGAGAATCCAAGTTCACAAAGATGAGCCGAAAGGTAACAAGGCTCGAATAGCTTTTGTGCTCAATTCAGGATATTGAGGTTATCAGGATATTGATTTCAGGATATCTAGTGTCAATTTGAAAATCTCTCGCGGCACACTTGGAATTTCTCACGGCACACAGTTTGCGAGACACTGTATTACTGGGAAAGATTTAATATTTCAAAACGGCGAGTAATTCAAGACTTTATTTTGGAGTTTTTTTTGCATACAGTGAGCTAATGGACAGGTTACAAGGACTCCTAAGGACCAGAGTGAATTGGGGAAATGAGACTCGCTGGATTGGGTTACCTCTGAGCGGCACTTTTCTGCACACCATGGGGTAAATGGCCAGGTCACAAGGACCCCAAAGGCTCAGAAGGTTTGGGGAGGGGATTCGCTGGAACAGCTGTTGGGATTCGCTGGAACAGCTGTTGGGAGACAGACTCGTAAAGGCCATCCAGTGTGTTCTTTAACGTTGGGTTGTTTTACCTCTGAGCGGCACTTTTTTGTATACCATGGGATAAATGGCAAGGTCACAAGGACCCTGAAGGCTCAGAGAAGGTTAGGGGAGGGGCCCCCTTGAAACTGCTGTTGGAAGACAGATGGTAACCTCCCGTTATGGCCATCCAGCATGTTGTTTAACGTTGGGTTGTTTTACCTCTGAGCAGCATTTTTTGCACACCATAGGACAAATGGCCAGGTCACAAGGATCCCAAAGGCTCAGAGAAGGTTGAGGGAGGATACCCACTGGAATTGCTGTTGGGAGGCAAATGATAACCACCCGTCAAGGCCATCCAGCATGTTCTTTAACGAGCACAGGGTATGGCTCTCCCGCACACGGAGCCACAGCTTTACTTCCCATCCGACGGACGGCGGCCTTTCCAAGCCCATCGGTGTCCCCTACTGACCATGGACAGGGCAGGGAATTTTGCGGAGATAAATCTCAACGCTGACCAAGCTGGAACTCGAACCTCGGAACTACAGATTACGAGCCTGGTACACTCCCAGCTGAACCACCGTTTCGTGGAGATTAATCTCGATGCCCAAATAGGTGGGACTCTAATATGGAAATTGCAGATCAAGTATATCTTGCTATCAACCAAACCTCTAAAATACTAGCGATGAAAAAAAAAAATTCCTCACCTTGTGATTTTTGCTGCTCACTCCTGGGATGCAGAAACACTTCTACCTGACGAAGATCTGTTGAAGAGGTTTCCCCAGCAATGCACAAAGTCAGATAGATAAAGGGATTAACAGTTGTACGAGAATTCTCCTGGGATGTCGTCCTATCCCTCAATCTCTTCACCAGGTCGAGCCCGTGGAAGTTCCGTGGATCCTGGCAAGTAGCCATCAGAGCATTGATGTACTGGGACAGCTTGCTCAAGGTCATTGGGTGAGAATGATTCCTGAAATTTAAAATTAATCGTTATATTTAAATTTTGACTAAGACTCGTCATTTAATGTTTTAGAGGAATTATTATCTAAACAAATACAATATCCATGACAAGGATAGCCACTGGTTATCTTCAACATTTTATAGGTGTTTGCTAGTTATTGTGGTCTGGGTTGTTTTACATCTGAGCGGACTTTTTTTGCACACCATGGGCTAAATAGTCAGGTCACAAGGACTCCGAAGGCCCAGAAAGGTTGGGGAGACCCACTGGAACACCTGTTGGGAGAGATGGTAGCGTCCCTTCAAAGTCATTAAGAGTAACGTGCACAGGGTATAGCTCTCCCCCACACAGGGTCACGGCTTAACGTCCCATCCGACGGACGGTGGCCTTTCCAAGCCCATCCGTGTCCTCTACTGACCATGGGCAGGGAGTTTTGAGGAGATAAATCTCAACGCAGGCCCAAGTGGGACTCGAACCCGGAAACTGCAGATTACGATTACCTGGCACGCTACTGACTAAACCACCCCTTACAATTCCAGTCTTTCAATTAGAAAAGGGTGCTAAAATCGACCTCTTAATTTTTTTCCTACGGTAGTTCCTGATAAACAATAGCCCAAAAAGACTTCAAAGGGAAAAAAAAATAACTTACCTGAATAAATCCACCGCGAGGTGCACCTGCAATTGCTTGGACATCAGTTCACCTTCCTTTGGATTAAGAGATTTCAAAGTCGCACCTTTGGGAGTCGACAATGCTAAAGCGACCAAGGCTCGAGACGTATCTTTCTCCCAGCCGTAGTTGGACCGACGCTGTTCTATCAACCACTGCCTCCCTCTGACAACGGGATCCATTCCGGAGATGGAGGTTGGAGTCACGTGACCGAGGGGAAAAGGTCCTTGTGGAGTCGGTGTCCCGAAATGCATCTGGCTCAGGTTCTTCACTGGAGCGAGGTCTCTGTCGATTGGAGGTGAGAGTTCGTTCTCATCTGGAATAATCAACGGGTTGAAAGTTACCATTCACAAATTTTAAAAACGTACTCTTAATTGGGTGGTCGTTGTTTTACCTCTGAGCGGCACTTTTTTGCACACCATGGGCTAAATGGCCAGGTCACATGGACCCCGAAGGCTCAGGGAAGGTTGGGGGAGAGGACCCACTGGAACAGCTGTTGGGTGACAGATGGTAGCCTCCCGTCAAGGACATCCAGCGTGTTCTTTAACGTTGGATTGTTTTACCTCTGAGCGGCACTTTTTTGCACACCATGGGCTAAATAGCCAGGTCGCAAGGACCCCGAAGGCTCAGAAGGTTGGAGGGAACCCACTGGAACAGCTGTTGGGAGACAGATGGTAGCCTCCCGTCAAGGACATCCAGCGTGTTCTTTAACGTTGGATTGTTTTACCTCTGAGCGGCACTTTTTTGCACACCATGGGCTAAATAGCCAGGTCGCAAGGACCCCGAAGGCTCAGAAGGTTGGAGGGAACCCACTGGAACAGCTGTTGGGAGACAGATGGTAGCCTCCCGTCAAGGCCATCCAGCGTGTTCTTTAACGTTGGGTTGTTTTACCTCTGAGCGGCACTTTTTTGCACACCATGGGCTAAATAGCCAGGTCACAAGGACCCCGAAGGCTCAGAAGGTTGGAGGGGACCCACTGGAACAGCTGTTGGGAGACAGATGGTAGCCTCCCGTCAAGGCCATCCAGAGTGTTCTTTAACATTGGGTTTTTTTTACCTCTGAGCGGCACTTTTTTTCGCACCATGGGCTAAATGGCCAGGTTACAAAGACCCCGAAGGCTCAGAGAAAGTTGGGGGAGGGGACCCACTGGAACAGCTGTTGGGAGACAGATGGTAGCCTCCCGTCAAGGCCATCCAGCATGTTCTTTAACGTACACAGGGTATGCTCTCACACACGGTGCCACGGCTTAATGTCCCATCCGACGGACCGCGGCCTTTCCAAGCCCATCGGTGTCTTCTATTGAGCTAGGGCAGGAATTTTTGCGGAGATAAATTTCAATGACCCAGCTGAGACTCGAACCTGGGAACTACAAATTACGAGCTTTGCACAATACAGAGTGCCACCATACAGACAGCAAAGTGGTCAACTTTCTAGATTTATCTGTTAATCTCTCCAGGAGGTAGGACTCGAACCTGGGAACAGTAAATTACAGACTTTGCGATCTGACAACCTTTCTCCCAAATAACTTGGGGGCGGGGGTGGCTCAGTCGGTAGGGCGCCAGGCTCGTAATCTGTAGTTCCCAGGTTCGAGTCCCAGCTGGGACAGCGTTGAGATTTATCTCCGCAAAATTCCCCGCCCTGCCCACGGTCAGTAGGGGACACCGATGGGCTTGGAAAGGCCGCCGTCCGTCGGATGGGACGTTAAGCCGTGGCCCCGTGTGCGGGAGAGCCATGCACTGTGCACGTTAAAGAAAACGCTGGATGGCCTTGACGGGTTGGGTTGTTTTACCTCTGAGCGGCATTTTTTTGCACACCATGGGCTAAATGGCCAGGTCACATGGACCCCGAAGGCTCAAAGGTTGGGGAAGAGGACCCACTGGAACAGCTGTTGGGAGACAGATGGTAGCCTCCCGTCAAGGCCTTCCTGCGTGTTCTTTAACGTGCACAGGGTATTATAGAATTCCCACACACGGGGCCACGGCTTAACGTTCCTTCCGACGGACGGCGGCCATTACAAGCCCATCGGTGTCCCCTACTGACCGTGGGCAGGGCGGGGAATTTTGCGGAGATAAATCTCAACGCTGATCCAGCTGGGAATCGAACCTGGGAACTACAGATTACGAGCCTGGCGCGCTACCGACTGAGCCAACCCCGCCCCCCTTGACTGGACTACCATCTATATCCCAACAGCTGTTCCAGTGGGTCCCCTCCCCCAACCTTCTGAGCCTTCGGGGTCCATGTGACCTGGCCATTTAGCCCAAGGTGTGCAAAAATGGCCGCTCAGAGGTAAAACAATCCAAATAACTGAGTGTTAAAAGCTTAAGAGTTTCGCTTTGTTAAAAAGAAACTATTTCCACATTTAAGGGAAATGACATTAAGAGGGAGTGCTAAATTTTTTCGACCTACGACACTCCTTGCGAGAAAAAAAAAAATCATTCGATATTCTGTGGAAAATTTTTGGCAAACCAACAAATGAGAAAAAGTAAATAAAAAGAAAAAGTGCTCGACATACCACAGTCGTCTTCATCTGATTTGTCGTCACAATCGGAAATAAAATCACACTTTGCAACTAGAGGAATACAGACGCCATTCTTACACCGAAAATGATGAGACATGCAGCCGTTGGGGTCGTCGCCACCTGAGAAAGAAATAGAGTTAAATACCGAAAATTATGATCGTATTTATTATTATCAACATAACTTATTTACCTTTAATGAAATGGGTTGTTTTTACCTCGTGGTACTCCCCTCTCCTCCAGAGTGGACTCAAAGGCCAGGTCACAAGAACCCCGAAGGCTCAGAAGTTTGGAGGAGGATTTGGGTTGTTTTACCTCTGAGCGGCACTTTTTTGCACACCATGGGCTAAATGGCCAGTCACATGGACCCCGAAGGCTCAGAAGGCTGGGGGAGGGGGACCCACTGGAACAGCTGTTGGGAGTCAGATGGTAGCCTCCCGTCAAGGCCATCCAGCGTGTTCTTTACGTGCACAGGGTATGGCTCTCCCACACACGGGGCCACGGCTTAATGTCCCATCCGACGGACGGCGGCCTTTCCAAGCCCATCGGTGTCCCCTACTGACCGTGGGCAGGGCGGGGAATTTTGCGGAGAAAAATTTCAACGCTGACCCAGCTGGGACTCGAACCTGGGAACTACAGATTACGAGCCTGGCGCGCTACCGACTGAGCCACCCCCGCCCCACAGAATTTCAGTGATTGGCCAATGTATTGTAGTTAAAGGAAATTGAAAGACTGAAATCTAGGAAGTTTAACAAAGAACTTACCAAAAAAACTTTTTCTCTGGCAGTAATCTTCATCGGATCCATCCTTACAATCGAGATCGTCATCGCACCACTTGTACCTTGCAATGCACTGGGCACCATCATCACATGGGATTTCGTCTTTGTCGGAACACGCTGAGAAAAAGTACAATGACACATCTTAGAGAATCAGGAATTAAAGATAGACAAACTACCTCATTTTAATAATCAATCGGGAGAGTTTCCGAGAACTTAGGATTTCCCCAATTACTAAAAATATCCACCGGACATCAAAGATTACAATCGTTTTCTAAATGGAACAAGATTTTAGAGTTGTTTTTTTTAAATCTATTTTCATTATCGGACATAAGATATATGGTGTTAAAATAAGATTATACGAAGACAAATGTTTTGAATTTCAAAGCAGGAAGACAAGTTCGAGATTTCGTATAAGACAATAGGATTTTGAAAGTGGGGGGGGGGGGGTGTTGGATTGTTTTGCCTCTGAGCGGCACTATTTTTCACACCATGGGCTAAATGGCCAGGTCACATGGACCTCCGAAGGCTCAGGTTGGGGGAGGGGACCCACTGGAACAGCTGTTGGGAGACATGGTAGCCTCCCGTCAAGGTCATCCATTATGATTAACGTTGGGTTATTTTATCTCTGAGCGGCATTTTTTTGCACACCATGGGCTAAATGGCCAGGTCACACGGACCCCTAAGGCTCAGATAAGGATGGGGGAGGGGACCCACTGGAACAGCTGTTGAGACAGATGGTAATCTCCCGTCAAGGCCATCCAGCATGTTCTTTAACGTGTAACAGGGTACGGCACTTGGAGATAAAACAACCCAGCGTTTAAAAACACGCTGAATCGCCTTGAATGAAGGCTACCATCTGTCTCCCAACAGCTGTTACAGTGGGTCTCCTCCCCCAACCTTCTGAGCCTTCGGGGTCCTTGTGACCTGGCCATTTAACATTTTGTGAGCAAAAAAATGCCGCTAAGAGGTAAAACAACCCGACGTTAAAGAACACGCTGGATGGCGTAAATGGGAGGCTACCATCTGTCTCCCAATAGTTGTTCCAGTGGGTCCCCTCCCCCAACCTTCTGAGCCCTCGGGATCATAGTGACCTGGCCATTTAGCCCATGGTGTGCAAAAAAGTGCCGCTCAAAGGTGAAACAGCCCAATCTGCCGTACACGGATTAAGGTCCCATCTCACGGACGGCGGCCTTTCCAAGCCCAACGGTCTCCTGACCCAGATGGGACTCGAACCTGGGAACAACAGATTACGAGCCTGGCGACCGCCGACCCTCAACCAATTTCTAATTCAGATTAATGCTAAATATCATAAATACTTAAATCAATGAACTCTGATTCATTTGCGTAGAAACAATAAAAATACCCCCTCAAGCAGCTGCTTGCCACACAGGTCTGACAGGAGACCGTCAGTTTATATGCCATAGTAGAAGATCTGTGAGGATGGCAGGACCTCAGGAGAAAAACGACACATACATCCGCGCCTTACCCGTGGCTCGAACCCAATACAGTCATTAAAAAAACATCCGATATAATCATTAAAAAATATAATTTTAAAATATTTCATTCAAGGAAATCCTTTGAACCAGAATATTTGCACAGTAGCGCTTAAAAAAAAAAGTTCAAAATTTTTTTCCCCGTAAACAAGAAACTTTCCATGACTATTGCCATTATTCGAGTCTTAAAGAAAGGAAAAATTCCATTCCGAATCACGCCACCTAGGTCTATGACCCCGAGAGCACAGGTCTTTGTCACGGTTCGCTGAAGAGTTTTCTTGGGGGGGTAGTAGAGGGACGAGAATACGTAACCCGCAGGTATGTTGGAAGCAGACTGCTTTTTTTACGATTTCTCAATAGAAAAAAACCTACATTAGAAGAATATCACATAGCCAATGGCGAATATCGAATTCTCGTTTTCGGAGAGAACGAAGCTGATCATTTTAGAACACGCTGGTCCCAAATATTCTTAATTTATGGATTCATTGAAAAGAGAAGAATTCTTAATTCATGGATTCATGCAAAAGAGAAGAATTCTTAATTCATGGATTCGTTCAAAAGAGAAGAATTCTTAATTCATGGATTCGTTCAAAAGAGAAGAATTCTTAATTCATGGATTCGTTCAAAAGAGAAGAATTCTTAATTCATGGATTCGTTCAAAAGAGAAGAATTCTTAATTCATGGATTCGTTCAAAAGAGAAGAATTCTTAATTCATGGATTCGTTCAAAAGAGAAGAATTCTTAATTCATGGATTCGTTCAAAAGAGAAGAATTCTTAATTCATGGATTCGTTCAAAAGAGAAGAATTCTTAATTCATGGATTCGTTCAAAAGAGAAGAATTCTTAATTCATGGATTCGTTCAAAAGAGAAGAATTCTTAATTCATGGATTCGTTCAAAAGAGAAGAATTCTTAATTCATGGATTCGTTCAAAAGAGAAGAATTCTTAATTCATGGATTCGTTCAAAAGAGAAGAATTCTTAATTCATGGATTCGTTCAAAAGAGAAGAATTCTTAATTCATGGATTCGTTCAAAAGAGAAGAATTCTTAATTCATGGATTCGTTCAAAAGAGAAGAATTCTTAATTCATGGATTCGTTCAAAAGAGAAGAATTCTTAATTCATGGATTCGTTCAAAAGAGAAGAATTCTTAATTCATGGATTCGTTCAAAAGAGAAGAATTCTTAATTCATGGATTCGTTCAAAAGAGAAGAATTCTTAATTCATGGATTCGTTCAAAAGAGAAGAATTCTTAATTCATGGATTCGTTCAAAAGAGAAGAATTCTTAATTCATGGATTCGTTCAAAAGAGAAGAATTCTTAATTCATGGATTCGTTCAAAAGAGAAGAATTCTTAATTCATGGATTCGTTCAAAAGAGAAGAATTCTTAATTCATGGATTCGTTCAAAAGAGGAATTCTTAATTCATGGATTCGTTCAAAAGAGGAATTCTTAATTTATGGATTCCTTCAAAAGAGGAATTCTTAATTTATGGATTCCTTCAAAAGAGGAATTCTTAATTTATGGATTCGTTCAAAAGAGGAATTCTTAATTTATGGATTCGTTCAAAAGAAGAATTCTTAATTTATGGATTCATTCAAAAGAGGAATTCTTAATTTATGGATTCATTCAAAAGACGAGAAGCTGCAGAATTTCACTGGTAGCTAAATAAAAAAAAATTGTTTAGATTTTTTCTTTAAAAAACTTTCTTTTCTGATCATTGTAAATAATGGAGTCTGCCAACCTCAGACCTACTGTGGCATGTAAAACGACAGGCTCCTGTCAGACCTCTGTGGCAAGCAACTGCTTGAGGGGGTATTTTTTTATATTAAGTAGAACGATGTTTTACTGTAAACAACAGAAATTCAAGTTTATAGAGTGATTGGCTCGTTTACAATAAAGATTTTGGAATTTTCCTTAGCGCCCACTATTTGGTTGTTTTACCTCTGAGCGGCACTTTTTCTGCACACCATGGGCTAAACGGCCAAGTCACAAGGACCCCGAAGTCTCAGAAGGTTGGGAGAGGGGACCCACTGGAACAACTGTTGGGAGACAGATGGTAGCCTTCCGTCTAGGCCATCCATTGTTTTTTAACGTTCACAGATTATGGATTGGGTTGTTTTATCTCTGACCGGCACTTTTTTTTGCACACCATGGGCTAAATGGCCAGGTCACAAGGACCCCGAAGGCTCAGAGAAGGTTGGGGAAAGGATGTACTGCAATAGCTTTTAGGAGACAAATGATAGCCTTCCGTCAAGGTCATCCAGCGTGTTCTTTAACGTGCACAAAGTACGACTCTCCCGCACACGGGACAACGGCTTAACGTCCCAACCGACGGACGGCGGCCTTTCCAAGCCCATCGGTGTCCCCTACTGACCGTGGGCAGGGCGGGGAATTTTGCGGAGATAAATCTCAACGCTGACCCAGCTGGGACTCGCACCTGGGAACTACAGATTACGAGCCTGGCGCGCTACCGACTGAGCCACCCTTTACTCGTAGAACAGTGTATGACGTCATCACGTTTATGACAACCTATACTGTCATCATCACTAAACGACTTCAATGTCAAACGTTTCATCCCAGGTCTTGAAGGAAGTTGTGTTTAGTATTCTCACTTGTTCGACCTTGAGGTCTTATTTTTCAAACTGCGAAATTCGCGATTTTTTCACAGCTTCGTTGGGCAATGTGTATTTATGTATTTTACGTCACTTTTTATCCTTAAATGTTGTTAGTGGTTATAATTAGTAGTATACGGACACATATCCCTGGGGCGGGGGTGGCTCAGTCGGTAGCGCACCAGGCTCGTAATCTGCAGTTCCCAGGTTAGAGTCCAGCGTTGAGACTTACCTCCGCAAAATTCCCCGCCCTGCCCACGGTCAGTAGAGGACACCTATTGGCTTGGAAAGGCAGCCGTCCGTCGAATGGGATGTTGAAACGTGGCCCTTGTACGAGAGCCATACTCTGCGCAGGTTAAAGAACACGCTGGATGGCCTCGACAGGTGGCTGTTCCAGTGGGTCCCCTCCCCCAACCTTCTGAGCCTTCGGGGTCCATGTGACCTGACCATTTAGCCCATGGTATGCAAAAAAGTGCCACTCAGAGGTAAAACAACCCAACGTTAAAGAACACGCTGGATGGCCTTGACGGGAGGCTACCATCTGTCTCCCAACAGCTGTTCCAGTGGGTCTCCTCCCCCAACCTGAGCCATCGGGGTCAATGTGAGCTAGCCATTTAGCCCATGGTGTGCAAAAAGTGTTGCTCAGAGGTAAAACAACCCAACCCACATATCCCTACAAATAAATATAAAATGACAACTGCCTAAATTTATATTTTGAAAAACAATCAGTACTTAAATTATTCTGGGGAGGGGGTGGCTGGCCAGATCACAAGGACCCCAAGAGCTCAAAGATTGGGAAAACTGTTGGGAGACTGATGGTAACATCCGCTGAAGACCAAGCATGTTTATTAACGTGCACAGGGTATGGCTCTCCTGTAAAACGAACCACCGGTTAAAGTCCCATCTAATAGACGTCAGCCTAACACCTCGGAGTCCTTGTAAACTGGCCATTTAGCCCATTGTGTGAAAAAATGTGTCGCTCAGAGGTAAAACATCTCAACAGCGGATAATCTCAACTGCATTTCACTATTTGGCAAAAAAAATTTTTCTAAAACAAAGGACCACTTTCCAGTTTTTTTATTGTATTTGTTATCTGCAGATTGTTCCCAGATTCCACGGCACTGAATGAACCTGTGAACGCTATCCTAGTTAATATCCCCAATAATCGTATCTTTCGACATCACGAGAGATAAGAGGCATAAAAACCCAACGATAGCGAATGAACCGAGCACGTTTTCATCCCACCTTAAAAAGAAAGTTCCAGTTTTAGTGGGTTGGGTTGTTTACCTCTGAGCGGCACTTTTTTGCACACCATGGGATAAATGGCCAGGTCACATGGACCCAGAAGGCTCAGAGAAGGTTGGGGTAGGGGACCCACTCGAACAGCTATTGGGAGACAGATGGTAGCCTCTAGTCAAGGCCATCCAGCGTGTTCTTTAACGTTGGGTTGTTTTACCTCTGAGCGGCAATTTTTTGCACACCATGGGCTTAAATGGCCAGGTCACAAGGACCCCGAAGGCTCAGAGAATGTTGGGGGAGGAGACCCACTGGAAGAGCTGTTGGGAGACAGATGGTAGTCTCCCGTCAAGGCCATCCAGCGTGTTCTTTAACGTGCACAGGGTACGACTCTCCCGCACACGGGACCACGGCTTAACGTCCCATCCGACGGACTTTCCAAGCCCATCGGTGTCCCCTACTGACCGTGTGCAGGGCGGGGAATTTTGCGGAAATTAAATCTCAACGCTGACCCAGCTGGGACTCGAACCTGGGAACTACAGATTACGAGACTGGCGCGCTACCTACTGAGCCACCCCCGCCCCTATAACAAACCACTAAAATTTCTATCACTTCACTAAAACAGTTATTTTTAACAAAAAAACCTCCAATTTTTATATAATTATTCAGCAAAAAAAATACTTACTTTTACTTATTTTCTCCACATTTGAACACGACACAAAATTGACTAAAATGATCAAAATTATCACCCGGCGATGCATTGCTGTAATTCTTAAAGTAGTACGTCACCAGTAGTGGCCGTCAAACTCACGAATTCTTTTTGGAAGATATCGCACCACCTCTGCAGAACCTGTCGTAAGATAAGGAAGTAATTACTACCACTGCGGCAGCGCCATCTATCGGATGTTTTTTTTTTCAATTTCAAATTTTAACGAGAAAAATACAAAGGTTGATTAATTAGGTGTTGAATTAAACTAAATAATAATATTTCACTTCGAAATGTCTCTCGACTTTCAGGTAATTTTTATGGCGAGATGTGATTTAGTCTGGTTAATTTTTTTTTGTGAAAGTTTTTGCGAGTACGTTTGGAACGAACAGTTTGAATTAAACAAAGTAGATGACGTAGGCGAACGTGATTTCCTGTGTAGGTGGAATGTAAATGGAGTTGCCAGTTGTAAAAAGAAAATAAGTTTTAAAAAGGAAATATGTTTTGGAAAGCAGAGGTATAGTACTAATTGTTTTCTACAAAATTTTAGGAGGTTTTTAATATCGTTTAAAGGAATTCTAGACCAAGACACGGCCGGATTTCGGGAGGAAAATGTTGATATGGGTTGGGTTGTTTTACCTCTGAGCGGCACTTTTTTGCACACCATGGGCTAAATGGCCAGGTCACATGGACCCCGAAGGTTCAGAGAAGGTTGGGGGAGGAGACCCACTGGAACAGCTGTTGGGAGACCGATGGTAGCCTCCCGTCAAGGCCACCCAGCCTGTTAGTTAACGTTGGGTCGTTTTACCTCTGAGCGGCACTTTTTTGCACACCGTAGGCTAAATGGCCAGGTCACAAGGAACCCGAAGGCTCAGAGAAGGTTGGGGGAGGAGACCCACTGGAACAGCTGTTGGGAGACAGATGGTAACCTCCCGTCAAATCCATCCAGAGTGTTCTTTAAGGTGCACAGGGTATGGCTCTCCCGCACACGGAGCCACGGCTTAACGTCCGATCCGACGGACGGCAACCTCTCCAAGCCCATCGGTGTCCCCTACTGATCGTGGGCAGGGCGGGGAATTTTGCGGAGATAAATCTCAACGCTGACCCTGCTTGGACTCGAACCTGGGAACTACAGATTGCGCGCGCTACCGACTGAGCACCCCCCCCCCCCTAAAAATTGGATAAAAATTGAAATTATAATAAAAAATAAATACTTCACACTAGTTAGACGTACGCCAAAAGTTTGGCGTGAAACGCAGGATAATTTTTTTGTGATAACACATCCCTCCGATAAGTTCATTCCTAGTTTCAGCATTCCTTCTCCAGTCAGAATTAAATCCCGCCCAAAAGTTTCGCGCCAAACCTATCTCTATTTATAACTTCATTCACAGCTTTACACAAGTACTATTCGCAAAGTACTACTCCATTGACAAGGTAGGCGACTGTAGTGCCCCCAAGAAATCTCGGACATTTTTCCAAAGGATCACTCGCGAACCAAACCGATCCTAAAATAATCGACCAACCGATCCAAAACTACCGTGAACCCTCTCTGTACCTCCAAAAGGTCCAGGCTCGTAATCTGTAGTTCCCAGGTTCGAGTCCCAGCTGGGTCAGCGTTGAGATTTATTTCCGCAAAATTCCCCGCCCTGCTCACGGTCAGTAGGGGACACCGATGGGCTTGGAAAGGCTGCCGTCCGTCGGATGGGACGTTAAGCCGTGGCCCCGTGTGCGGGAGAGCCATACCCTGTGCACGTTAAAGAACACGCTGGATGGCCTTGACGGGAGGCTACCATCTGTCTCCCAACAGCTGTTCCAATGGGTCCCCTCCCCCAACCTTCTCTGAGCCTTCGGGGTCCATGTGACCTGGCCATTTAGCCCATTGTGTGAAAAAAAGTGCCGCTCAGAGGTAAAATAACCTATCTTGGATGGCCTTGACAGGAGGTTACCATCTGTCTCCCAACAGCTGTTCCAGTGGGTCCCTCCCCCAACCTTCTCTGAACCTTCGGGGTCCTTGTGACCTGGCCATTTAGCCCATGGTGTGCAAAAAAGTGCCGCTCAGAGGTAAAACAACCCAACGTTAAAGAACACGCTGGATGGCCTTGACGGGAGGTTACCATCTGTCTCCCAACAGCTGTTCCAGTGGGTCCCTTCCCCAACCTTCTCTGAGCCTTCGGGGTTCTTGTGACCTGGCCATTTAGCCCATGGTGTGCAAAAAAGTGCAGCTCAGAGGTAAAACAACCCACCCCAACTTAACGGAAAAAATAAACTTCAAGGAATTTTGCACTTATAAATGATTGGCTGAATTGTCGTTTGAAGTGGAAAAAACTAAACGCGAACCAAAACATTGCCACGTGCATCGATTAGCAGCGGCGTTGTATTTCTGCTGACGAAGCCTAACGCTCCGGGGGAAAGTTCGCTTGGTGAACCTGGTGATGTGTTTTCGCGTTTAATGGAGGTCACGTGGGATGAGAGAGGAATGCAAAGGATTATTTACATATTCCGGTTCAAATTCTGACGAATTACATACACCCAGTGGCCATTGAAATTAGGACTATTCCACCCATGTTGGGTTGTTTTACCTCTGAGTGCTCTTTTTTGCACACAATGGACCGAATGGTCAAGTCACAAGGACCCCAACGGCTCGGTTTGTTTTACCTCTAAGCGGAATTTTGCTTTTTTGAACACAATGGACTAAATGGCCAGGTCACAAGGACCCCTCAGTTTATTTTATCTCTAAGCGGAATTTTTTTTTTCTTTTTGAACACCATGGACTAAATGGTCAAGTCACAAGGACCCCAAAAGCTCGGTTTGTTTTACCTCTATGCGTAATTTCTTTTTTTGAATACAATGGACTAAATGGTCAAGTCACAAGGACCCCGAAGGCTCAGTTTATTTTATCTCTAAGCGGAATTTTTTTTTCTTTTTGAACACAATGGACTAAATGGTCAAGTCACAAGGACCCCAAAAGCTCGGTTTGTTTTACCTCTAAGCGGAATTTTGCTTTTTTGAACACAATTGACTAAATGGCCAGGTCACAAGGAACCCGAAGGCTCAGTTTGTTTTATCTCTAAGCGGAATTTTTTTTGTTTTTGAACACAATGGACTAAATGGTCAAGTCACAAGGACCCCAAAAGCTCGGTTTGTTTCTATCTCTAAGGGGGAATTTTTTTGAACACAATGGAATAAATGGGCAGGTACAAGGACCCCAATGGCTCGGTTTGTTTTACCTCTATGCGGAATTTCTTTTTTTGAATACAATGGACTAAATGGTCAAGTCACAAGGACCCCGAAGGCTCAGTTTGTTTTACCTCTAAGCGGAATTTTGCTTTTTTGAACACAATGGACTAAATGGCCAGGTCACAAGGACCCCGAAGGCTCAGTTTATTTTATCTCTAAGCGGAATTTTTTTTTTCTTTTTGAACACCATGGACTAAATGGTCAAGTCACAAGGACCCCAAAAGCTCGGTTTGTTTTACCTCTATGCGTAATTTCTTTTTTTGAATACAATGGACTAAATGGTCAAGTCACAAGGACCCCGAAGGCTCAGTTTATTTTATTTCTAAGCGGAATTTTTTTTTTCTTTTTGAACACAATCAACTAAATGGTCGTCACAAGGACCCCAAAAGCTCGGTTTGTTTCACATCTAAGCGGAATTTTTTTTTTCTTTTTGAACAGAATGGACTAAATGGTCAAGTCACAAGGACCCCAAAAGCTCGGTTTGTTTTACCTCTAAGCGGAATTTTGCTTTTTTGAACACAATGGACTAAATGGCCAGGTCACAAGGAACCCGAAGGCTCAGTTTCTTTTATCTCTAAGCGGAATTTTTTTTATTTTTGAACACAATGGACTAAATGGTCAAGTCACAAGGACCCCAAAAGCTCGGTTTGTTTTACCTCCATGCGGAATTTCTTTTTTTGAATACAATGGACTAAATGGTCAAGTCACATGGACCCCGAAGGCTCAGTTTGTTTTACCTCTAAGCGGAATTTTGCTTTTTTGAACACAATGGAGTAAATGGCCAGGTCACAAGGACCCCGAAGGCTCAGTTTGTTTTACCTCTAAGAGGAATTTTGCTTTTTTGAACACAATGGACTAAATGGTCAAGTCACAAGGACCCCAAAAGCTCGGTTTGTTTTTATCTCAAAGGGGGAATTTTTTTGAACACAATGGACTAAATGGCCAGGTACAAGGACCCCAAAGGCTCGGTTTGTTTTACCTCTAAGAGGAATTTTGCTTTTTTGAACACAATGTACTAAATGGCCAAGTCACAAGGACCTCGAAGACTCAGTTTGTTTTATCTCTAAGCGGAATTTTGCTTTTTTGAACACAATGTACTAAATGGCCAAGTCACAAGGACCTCGAAGACTCAGTTTGTTTTATCTCTAAGCGGAATTTTTTTTTCTTTTTGAACACAATGGACTAAATGGTCAAGTCACAAGGACCCCAAAAGCTCGGTTAGTTTTACCTCTAAGCGGAATTTTGATTTTTTGAACACAATGGACTAAATGGCCAGGTCACAAGGAACCCGAAGGCTCAGTTTGTTTTATCTCTAAGCGGAATTTTTTTTTTCTTTTTGAACACAATGGACTAAATGATCAAGTCACAAGGACCCCAAAAGCTCGGTTTGTTTTTATCTCTAAGGGGGAATTTTTTTGAACACAATGGACTAAATGGCCAGGTACAAGGACCCCGAAGGCTCAGTTTGTTTTACCTCTAAGCGGATTGTTTTTTCTTTTTGAACACAATGGACTAAATGGTCAAGTCACAAGGACCCCAAAAGCTCGGTTTGTTTTTATCTCTAAGTGGAAATTTTTTTGAACACAATGGACTAAATGGCCAGGTACAAGTACCCCAAAGGCTCGGTTTGTTTTACCTCTATGCGAAATTTCTTTTTTTGAACACAATGGACTAAATGGTCATGTCACAAGGACCTCAAAAGCTCGGATTGTTTTACCTCTAAGCGGATTTTTTTTTTCTTTTTGAACACAATGGACTAAATGGTCAAGTCACAAGGACCCCAGAAGCTTGGTTTGTTTTATCTCTAAGGGGAATTTTTTTAACACAATGGACTAAATGGCCAGGTACAAGGACCCCAAAGGCTCGGTTTGTTTTACCTCTATGCGGAATTTCTTTTTTTGAACACCATGGGCTAAATGGCCAGGTCACAAGGACCCCGAAGGCTCAGAGAAGGTTGGGGAAGGGACCCACTGGAACAGCTGTTGGGAGACAGATGGTAGCCTCTCGTGAAGGCCATCCAGCGTGTTCTTTAACATTGGGTTGTTTTACCTCTGAGCGGCACTTTTTTGCACACCCTGGGCTAAATGACCAGGTCACAAGGAACCGAAGGTTTAGAGAAGGTTGGGGGAGGGGACCCACTGGAACAGCTGTTGGGAGGCAGATGGTAGCCTCCCGTCAAGGCCATCCAGCGTGTTCTTTAACGTGCACAGTGTATGTCTCTCCCACACACGGGGACACGGCTGAACGTCCCATTCGACGGACGGCGGCCTTTCCAAGCCCTTCGGTGTCCCCTACTGACCGTGGGCAGGTCGGGGAATTTTGCGGAGATAAATCTCAACGCTGACCCATCTGGGACTCGAACCTAAGAACTACAGCTTACGAGCCTGGCGCGCTACCGACTGAGCCACCCCCGCTCCAGATTACGAAGCAATAGTGATTAAGAGTGTTCAGAACGATACTTTGTAGTGAGTCTTCACGGTATCCTCACGCACAAGTAATTCTTCAAGGTTCATTTGGCTCGTGAATATGGCAACATCAACAACATTCTTTGGATTAGCTGCTTTGATATATCTAAGTGGTATCAAAGATCTGGAGGGGGCGGTGGTGGCTCAGTCGGTAACGCGCCAGGCTCGTAATCTGTAGTTCCCAGGTTCGAGTCCCAGCTGGGTCAGCGTTGAGATTTATCTCCGCAAAATTCCCCGCCCTGCTCACGGTCAGTAGGGGACACCGATGGGCTTGGAAAGGCCGCCGTCCGTCGTATGGGACGTTAAGCCGTGGCTCCGTGTGCGGGAGAGCCATACCCTGTGCACGTTAAAGAACACGCTGGATGGCTTTGACGGGAGGCTACCATCTGTCTCCCAACAGCTGTTCCAGTGGGTCCCCTACCCCAACCTTCTCTGAACCTTCGGGGTCCATGTGACCTGGCCATTTAGCCCATGGTGTGCAAAAAAGTGCCGCTCAGAATTAAAACAACCCAACTCAAAGATCCGGACGCAGCGGAGCCAGCCTCTTAAAATCAAACGATCTTCCTCTCTTCATCTCGAGTATCGATTTTGAAATTAATTTCAATTGATTAAATCACAGTTCTTGTAGATTCTGGTCTTAACAGCAGACTGCAGGTAAGAAAGTCTCCGGGAACATTCAACTTTCTTTAAATTTTTAATAAAACTTGTAGCATAATTTAGCATCAGTGGTAGCTTGTCATTAGGGGGCCAAAGAGATGGTTGTTTTACGTCTGAGCGGCACTTTTTTGCACACCATGGGCTAAATGGCCAGGTCACATGGACCCTGAAGGCTCAGAGAAGGTTGGGGGAGGGGACCCACTGGAACAGCTGAGAGGCCATCCAGCGTGTTCTTTAACGTTGGGTTGTTTTACCTCTGAGCGGCACTTTTTTGCACACCAGGGACTAAATGGCCAGGTCACATGGACCCTGAAGGCTCAAAGAAGGTTGGGGGAGGGGACCCACTGGAACAGCTGTTGGGAGACAGATGGTAGCTTCCGGTCAAGGACATCCAGCGTGTTCTTTAACGTGCAGATGATATTTCGGTTGGGTTGTTTTATCTCTGAACAACACTTTTTTGCACACAATGAGCTAAATGGCCAGGTCACAAAGACCCCGAAGGCTCAGAGAAGGTTGGGAGAGGGAACTCGCTGGGACAGCTTTTGGGAGACAAATGGTAGCCTCCCGTCAAGGCCATCCAGCGTGTTCTTTAACGTACAGGGGATATGGCACTCCCACACACGGAGTCACGGCTTAATGTCCCAGCCGACGGACGGCATCATTTCCAAGACCATCGATCTCCCCTACTGACCGAGGGCAGGGCGGGAAGTTTTGCGCAATATAGCGAGTAAATAGTAATTTTTTTTGTATTAATTTCTTTAGCGACCCGGAAAAACTATGTGGTTTGTGTGTTCACTCGTATTTTTCTATCCTATAAAAATAAAATCGAATAAAAAATATTTTTCATTGGTAATTTCCAACCCAATTGAAGTCTTTTTTTTCAGCGGACAGAATCGAGGTTAGTGCCAAAAATCTCCGACGTTGCACACTATCATCTAAAACGTCGCCGTCGCTGCTTAGTTGGGTTGGTAGTCCATTGTGTGTCAGCCCATTGATATTGGTCAATATTATGCTGGCTCCACTTATTTAGAAACTGACGAGTAGCTACTGAATATTTCTATTGTGAAATACCGATATTCCCGGGGCGGCGGTGGCTCAGTCGGTAGTGCGCCAGGCTGGTAATCTGTAGTTCCCAGGTTCGAGTCCCAGCTGGGTCAGCGTCTAGATTTATTTCCGCAAAACTCCCCGCCCTGCAAAAGGTCAGTAGGGAACACCGATGGGCTTGGAAAAGCCGCCGTCCGTCGGATGGGACGTTAAGTCGTGGCCCCGTGTGTGGGAGAGTCATACCCTGTGCATGTTAAAGAACACGCTGGATGGCCTTGACGGGGGGCTGCCATCTGTCTCCCAACAGCTATTCCAGTGGGTCCCCTCCCCCAACCTCCTTCGAGCCTTCGGGGTCCTTCTGACCTGGCCATTTAACCCATGGTGTGCAAAAAAGCGACGCTCAGAGGTAAAACAACCCAACGCTAAAGAACACACTGGATGGCCTTGACGGGAGGCTACCATCTGTCTCCCAACAGCTGTTCCAGTGGGTCCCCTCCCCCAACCTTCTCTGAGCCTTCCGGGTCCATGTGACCTGGCCATTTAACCCATGGTGTGCAAAAAAGCGCCGCTCAGAGGTAAAACAACCCAACAGATATTCCCCACTTATTTTTACCCCCCTAAACATTAAACCCTCCCCATCATTATCCTCTAGATCAGCGTTTCTCAAACAGTGGGTCGCTGACCCATCAGTGGCCCACCACCGACTAACGAAAGAGAAAAATAAAGTGAATATCGCAGAAATGCATTTTAAAACTGGACCCAGTGTTATTGTTGGTCTCAGTCAAAAAAGTTTGTTGTAGAGCAGTGTTAAGTTTTTCAATCTCCTGTTAATCAGGTGGGGCGGGGGTGGCTCAGTCGGTAGCGCGCCAGGCTCGTAATCTGTAGTTCCCAGGTTCGAGTCCCAGCTGGGTCATTTATCTCCGGAAAAATTCCCCGCCCTGCCCACGGTCAGTAGGGGACACCGATGGGCTTGGAAAGGCCGCCGTCCGTCGAGATGGGACGTTAATCCGTGCCTCCGTGTGTGGGAGAGCCATACGCTGTGCACGTTAAAGAACATGCTGGATGGCCTTGACGGAAGGCTACCATCTGTCTCCCAACAGTTGTTCCAGTGGGTGCCCTCCAACAACCTTCGGGGTCCTTGTGACCTGGCCATTTAGCCCATTGTATGCAAAAAAGTGCCGCTCAGAGGTAAAACAATCCAATCCTGATCAAGTTACTAGAGTTGGCATATTTTGATCAGAGTTTAAAATGACAGCTGGTACATTCTCCAAGTTAGCAGCAAACAACTACTGCCATCTATCGGTTAGAATTGTAAAATCCAACAATGGCCTCGTTTAAATCAATTCTTGGTTTGCTGATCAAAGAAGCGATTAAAAATGTAACAAATTTTGTACAAACCTCTAAGCGGCATTTTTTTCATACAATGGGATAAATGCTAGGTCACAAGGATCCCGAAGGCTCGGTTTGATTTGGTTTACACCTGAGCAGCTTTTTTTGCACACAATGGGTTAAAATCCTAGATCACATGGACCTCGAAGACTGTTTTACTTCTAAGCGACACTTTTTGCACACAATGGGGCTGGGTTGGGTTGTTTTACCTCTGAGCGGCACTTTTTTGCACACCATGGGCTAAATGGCCAGGTCACATGGACCCCGAAGGCTCAGAGAAGGTTGGGGGAGGGGACCCACTGGAATAGCTGTTGGGAGACAGATGGTAGCCTCCCGTCAAGGCCATCCAGCGTGTTCTTTAACGTGCACAGGGTATGGCTCTCCCGCACACGGGGCCACGGCTTAACGTCCCATCCGACGGACGGCGGCCTTTCCAAGCCCATCGGTGTCCCCTACTGACCGTGGGCAGGGCGGGGAATTTTGCGCACACAATGGGGCTAAATGGCCAGGTCACATGGACCCCGAAGGCTCAGAAGGTTGGGGGAGAGGACCCACTGGAACAGTTGTTGGGAGACAGATGGTAGCCTCCAATCAAGGCCATCCAGCGTTTTCTTTAACGTGCACAAGGTATGGCTCTCCCGCACACTGGGCCACGGCTTAATGTCCCATCCGACGGACGGCGGCATTTCCAAGCCCATCGGTGTCCCCTACTGACCGTGGGCAAGGTGGGGAGTTTTGCGGAGATAAATCTCAACGCTGACCCAGCTGGGACTCGAACCTGGGAACTACAGATTACGAGCCTGGCGCGCTACCGACTGAGCCACCCCCGCCCCAGAGTTCAAGGGAAATTCGACTAAAAATGAACCTGATGTACACGACTTAAATCCTACTGAAAGTTTTTTTTTTTCAGAGTTTGACGTTATTATCGACTCAATATATTTCGACACTTGTTTATAGCCTGAACGACATCCTTTTCAATTTAAAAAAATAACGTTTATTTGGCTGTAAATACAACTAACAAACTGGGTGAAGTACTTCTTTGCTTGGCAGCTTCAGCTGTTTCGAGAGTTTTTCACCTAGGATTGTGGCAACACATTTTTCAACCAAAATATCAAATGGGTCCCATTCCGAGGATAAAGATTTTCAATACCTAAAAAAAAATTATTTAAATTTATTTTATACAGGATAAAAAATACATTTTTCAACATTTTTAAAATTTATATAAATATAAATAAATAAATACCCCCTCAAGCAGCTGCTTGCCACACCTGTCAGTTTATATGCCACAGAAGGAGATCTGCGAGGATGGCAGGACCTCAGCAGAAAAACGATACACACATCCATGCCTTACCCGGGGCTCGAACCCAGGTCCCTTAGATCAGTAGCCAAGCGTGCTAACCACTCGGCCACAGGATTTACTTTGGCCAATTTTTTTTCAAATCACGTTTGCGAGTGGCTTATCACTAAACTATCAACACATTTTTTTTTTCGAATGGAAAATTTTCAACTACGGGAATTATTGGGTGGCCAGTTGCACACTATCCCCACGAAAAGTTCATAAAAGTAGTCTTGCTGGGCTGTTTTACCTCTGAGTGGCACTTTTTTTTTTATCACAATGGGCTAAATGGCCAGGTCACAAAGACCCCGAAGGCTCGGAGAAGGTTTGGGGAGGGGACCCACTGGAACAGCTGTTAGCACGCTTGGCTTGTGATCTACGGGACCTGGGTTCGACCCCCGGGTAAGGCATGGATGTGTGTTTTTCTGCTGAGGTCCTGCCATCCTCTCAGAACTTCTATGGCATATAAACTGACAGGCTCCTGTCAGACCTCTGTGGTAATCAGCTGCTTGAGGGGTATTTATTACTTTTATCACTTCCCCCACACAATGGACTAAATGGCCAGGTCACAAGAACCCCGAAGGCTCAGAGAAGGTTGGGGGAGGGGACCCACTGGAACAGCTGTTGGGAGACAGATGGTAGCCTCCCGTCAAGGCCATCCAGCGTGTTCTTTAACGTTGGGTTGTTTTACCTCTGAGTACCACTTTTTTTTGCACACCATGGGCTAAATGGCCAGGTCACATGGACCCCGAAGGCTCAGAGAAGGTTGGGGGAGGGGACCCACTGGAACAGCTCTTGGCAGACAGATGGTAGCCTCCCGTCAAGACCATCCAGCGTGTTCTTTAACGTTGGGTTGTTTTACCTCTTAGCGGCACTTTTTTGCTCACAAAATGCTAAATGACCAGGTCACAAGGACCCCCGAAGGCTCTTAGAAGGTTGGGGAAGCGGACCCACTGGAACAACTATTGGGTGACAGATGGTACGCTCCCATTTACGCCATCAAGCGTGTTCTTTAACGTTGGGTTGTTTTACCTCTAAGCATCACTTCCCACACAATGGGCTAAATGGCCAGGTCACAAGAACCCCGAAGGCTCAGAAAAGGTTGGGGGACGGGACTCACTGGAACAGCTGTTGAGACAGATGGTAGCCTCCCGTCAAGGCCAACCAACGTGTTCTTTCAGGTTCACAGGTTATGGCTCTCCTGCACATGGGACCACGATTTAACGTCCCATTTGACGGACGGAGGCATTTTAAAAGCCTATCGGTTTCCCCTACTGACCGGAAACAGGGTGGGAAGTTTTACAGAGATAAATCTGAACCCTGACTCAGCTGGGACTCGAATCTGGGAACTGCAAATTACGATCCTGGCTCGCTACCGACTGAGTAAACCGTTGTACCTTAACAGGTGGATATCTGTCCAACACTTTAACATGTTTAAGGCACAGCAATGGCCAAAGTGCAATGGCTAACCTATTTAACAGACTGCGAACGTCACAAGACTTTACCAAAGTTATCGGACTAGTGGAGAAAATCTCGATGAAATCGCAGCGAAGAATCGAACCCGGCAATATTAGATTACAAACTTTGAATGCTACAGATTGCCAGTAGCCAAAAGTGGTCAATTTACACTTGGCCTAAACGGAACAGACTCGACAGGCTTTGACATTTGACCTCGGTTCACCGTAACGAATGATCCGGGAAAGGTCATTTCCGTAGGGATCGTCGGTGACTTGGACCCCAAAGTGAAAGTTTACTACTACTTACTACTCTGATATTGTTCTTACCTCCTTGATAGGAGGAATCATTTTCCTCTTTTTCCTCTGACGAAGTGGAGATCCCATTCTGCACGTGCAGAATCCAGTAATAACCTCTCTCGGCATCGTTAGGAATGTTGGCGATGCTGTAAACAGATCTTACTCCAGTGGAAGTGTCAGTCTTGAACCTGGAAAGAGAATTATTATTTAGGACTGGTTGAACAAATCTTTCTCCAAAGGAAGTGTCATTATCGATCCTGGAAAGGGAATTTTTAGTTAGGACTGGATGAACAGATCTTGCTCCAGAGGAAGTGTCATTATTGATCCTGGAAAGAGAATTTTTATTTAGGACTGGTTGAACAGATCTTGGTCCAGAGGAAGTGACATTATCGATCCTGGAAAGAGAATTTATTTAGGACTGGTAGAACAGAACTTGCTCCAGAGGAAGTGTCATTATCGATCCTGGAAAGAGAATTTTTTATTGAGGACTGGTAGAACAGAACTTGCTCCAGAGGAAGTGTCATTATCGATCCTGGAAAAGGAATTTTTCTTCAGGACTAGTTGAAGAGATCTTACTGCAGAGGAAGTGTCATTATTGATCCTGGAAAGGGAATTTTTATTTAGGACTGGTTGAACAGATCTTGCTCCAGAGGAAGTATCATTATTGATCCTGGAAAGGGAATTTTTATTTAGGACTGGTTGAACAGATCTTGCTCCAGAGGAAGTGTCATTATTGATCCTGGAAAGAGAATTTTTATTTAGGACTGGTTGAACAGATCTTGCTCCAGAGGAAGTATCATTATTGATCCTGGAAAGGGAATTTTTATTTAGGACTGGTTGAACAGATCTTGCTCCAGAGGAAGTATCATTATCGATCCTGGAAAGAGAATTTTTATTTAGGACTGGTTGAACAGATCTTGCTCCAGAGGAAGTGTCATTATCGATCCTGGAAAGAGAATTTTTATTTAGGACTAGTTGAAGAGATCTTACTGCAGAGGAAGTGTCATTATCGATCCTGGACAGAGAATTTATTTAGGACTGGTTGAACATATCTTGCTCCAGAGGAAGTGTCATTATCGATCCTGGAAAGAATTTTTATTTAGGACTGGTAGAACAGAACTTGCTCCAGAGGAAGTGTCATTATCGATTCTGGAAAGAGAATTTTTTATTGAGGACTGGTAGAACAGAACTTGCTCCAGAGGAAGTGTCATTATCGATCCTGGAAAGAGAATTTTTTATTGAGGACTGGTAGAACAGAACTTGCTCCAGAGGAAGTGTCATTATCGATCCTGGAAAAGGAATTTTTCTTCAGGACTAGTTGAAGAGATCTTACTGCAGAGGAAGTGTCATTATTGATCCTGGAAAGGGAATTTTTATTTAGGACTGGTTGAACAGATCTTGCTCCAGAGGAAGTATCATTATTGATCCTGGAAAGGGAATTTTTATTTAGGACTGGTTGAACAGATCTTGCTCCAGAGGAAGTGTCATTATTGATCCTGGAAAGAGAATTTTTATTTAGGACTGGTTGAACAGATCTTGCTCCAGAGGAAGTATCATTATTGATCCTGGAAAGGGAATTTTTATTTAGGACTGGTTGAACAGATCTTGCTCCAGAGGAAGTATCATTATCGATCCTGGAAAGAGAATTTTTATTTAGGACTGGTTGAACAGATCTTGCTCCAGAGGAAGTGTCATTATCGATCCTGGAAAGAGAATTTTTATTTAGGACTAGTTGAAGAGATCTTACTGCAGAGGAAGTGTCATTATCGATCCTGGAAAGAGAATTTATTTAGGACTGGTTGAACATATCTTGCTCCAGAGGAAGTGTCATTATCGATCCTGGAAAGAATTTTTATTTAGGACTGGTAGAACAGAACTTGCTCCAGAGGAAGTGTCATTATCGATCCTGGAAAGAGAATTTTTTATTGAGGACTGGTAGAACAGAACTTGCTCCAGAGGAAGTGTCATTATCGATCCTGGAAAAGGAATTTTTCTTCAGGACTAGTTGAAGAGATCTTACTGCAGAGGAAGTGTCATTATTGATCCTGGAAAGGGAATTTTTATTTAGGACTGGTAGAACAGAACTTGCTCCAGAGGAAGTGTCATTATCGATCCTAGAAAGGGAATTTTTCTTTAGGACTAGTTGAAGAGATCTTACTGCAGAGGAAGTGTCATTATCGATCCTGGAAAGAGAATTTTTCTTTAGGACTAGTTGAAGAGATCTTACTGCAGAGGAAGTGTCATTATTGATCCTGGAAAGAGAATTTTTATTTAGAACAGAACTTGCTCCAGAGGAAGTGTCATTATCGATCCTGGAAAGAGAATTTTTATTTAGGACTAGTTGAAGAGATCTTACTGCAGAGGAAGTGTCATTATTGATCCTGGAAACAGAATTTTTATTTAGGACTGGTAGAAGAGAACTTGATCCAGAGGAAGTGTCATTATCGATCCTGGAAAGGGAATTGTTCTTTAGGACTAGTTGAAGAGATCTTACTGCAGAGGAAGTGTCATTATTGATCCTGGAAAGAGAATTTTTATTTAGGACTGGTAGAAGAGAACTTGCTCCAGAGGAAGTGTCATTATCGATCCTGGAAAGAGAATTTTTATTTAGGACTGGTAGAACAGAACTTGCTCCAGAGGAAGTGTCATTATTGATCCTGGAAAGAGAATTTTTATTTAGAACTGGTAGAAGAGAACTTGCTCCAGAGGAAGTGTCATTATCGATCCTGGAAAAGGAATTTTTCTTCAGGACTAGTTGAAGAGATCTTACTGCAGAGGAAGTGTCATTATTGATCCTGGAAAGAGAATTTTTATTTAGAACTGGTAGAACAGAACTTGCTCCAGAGGAAGTGTCATTATCGATCCTGGAAAGAGAATTTTTATTTAGGACTAGTTGAAGAGATCTTACTGCAGAGGAAGTGTCATTATTGATCCTGGAAACAGAATTTTTATTTAGGACTGGTAGAAGAGAACTTGATCCAGAGGAAGTGTCATTATCGATCCTGGAAAGGGAATTGTTCTTTAGGACTAGTTGAAGAGATCTTACTGCAGAGGAAGTGTCATTATTGATCCTGGAAAGAGAATTTTTATTTAGGACTGGTAGAAGAGAACTTGCTCCAGAGGAAGTGTCATTATCGATCCTGGAAAGAGAATTTTTCTTCAGGACTAGTTGAAGAGATCTTACTGCAGAGGAAGTGTCATTATTGATCCTGGAAAGAGAATTTTTATTTAGGACTAGTTGAAGAGATCTTACTGCAGAGGAAGTGTCATTATTGATCCTGGAAAGAGAATTTTTATTTAGGACTAGTTGAAGAGATCTTACTGCAGAGGAAGTGTCATTATTGATCCTGGAAAGAGAATTTTTCTTCAGGACTAGTTGAAGAGATCTTACTGCAGAGGAAGTGTCATTATTGATCCTGGAAAGAGAATTTTTATTTAGGACTAGTTGAAGAGATCTTACTGCAGAGGAAGTGTCATTATTGATCCTGGAAAGAGAATTTTTCTTCAGGACTAGTTGAAGAGATCTTACTGCAGAGGAAGTGTCATTATTGATCCTGGAAAGAGAATTTTTCTTCAGGACTGGTTGAACAGAACTTGCTCCAGAGGAAGTGTCATTATTGATCCTGGAAAGAGAATTTTTATTTAGAACTGGTAGAACAGAACTTGCTCCAGAGGAAGTGTCATTATCGATCCTGGAAAGAGAATTTTTATTTAGAACTGGTAGAAGAGAACTTGCTCCAGAGGAAGTGTCATTATCGATCCTGGAAAAGGAATTTTTCTTCAGGACTAGTTGAAGAGATCTTACTGCAGAGGAAGTGTCATTATTGATCCTGGAAAGAGAATTTTTATTTAGGACTAGTTGAGATCTTACTGCAGAGGAAGTGTCATTATTGATCCTGGAAAGAGAATTTTTCTTCAGGACTAGTTGAAGAGATCTTACTGCAGAGGAAGTGTCATTATTGATCCTGGAAAGAGAATTTTTATTTAGGACTAGTTGAAGAGATCTTACTGCAGAGGAAGTGTCATTATTGATCCTGGAAAGAGAATTTTTCTTCAGGACTAGTTGAAGAGATCTTACTGCAGAGGAAGTGTCATTATTGATCCTGGAAAGAGAATTTTTCTTCAGGACTGGTTGAACAGAACTTGCTCCAGAGGAAGTGTCATTATTGATCCTGGAAAGAGAATTTTTATTTAGGACTAGTTGAAGAGATCTTACTGCAGAGGAAGTGTCATTATTGATCCTGGAAAGAGAATTTTTCTTCAGGACTAGTTGAAGAGATCTTACTGCAGAGGAAGTGTCATTATTGATCCTGGAAAGAGAATTTTTATTTAGGACTAGTTGAAGAGATCTTACTGCAGAGGAAGTGTCATTATTGATCCTGGAAAGAGAATTTTTCTTCAGGACTAGTTGAAGAGATCTTACTGCAGAGGAAGTGTCATTATTGATCCTGGAAAGAGAATTTTTCTTCAGGACTGGTTGAACAGAACTTGCTCCAGAGGAAGTGTCATTATTGATCCTGGAAAGAGAATTTTTATTTAGAACTGGTAGAACAGAACTTGCTCCAGAGGAAGTGTCATTATCGATCCTGGAAAAGGAATTTTTCTTCAGGACTAGTTGAAGAGATCTTACTGCAGAGGAAGTGTCATTATTGATCCTGGAAAGAGAATTTTTATTTAGGACTAGTTGAAGAGATCTTACTGCAGAGGAAGTGTCATTATTGATCCTGGAAAGAGAATTTTTATTTAGGACTAGTTGAAGAGATCTTACTGCAGAGGAAGTGTCATTATTGATCCTGGAAATAGAATTTTTATTTAGAACTGGTAGAACAGAACTTGCTCCAGAGGAAGTGTCATTATCGATCCTGGAAAGAGAATTTTTATTTAGGACTGGTAGAACAGAACTTGCTCCAGAGGAAGTGTCATTATTGATCCTGGAAAGAGAATTTTTCTTCAGGACTAGTTGAAGAGATCTTACTGCAGAGGAAGTGTCATTATTGATCCTGGAAAGAGAATTTTTCTTCAGGACTGGTTGAACAGAACTTGCTCCAGAGGAAGTGTCATTATTGATCCTGGAAAGAGAATTTTTATTTAGAACTGGTAGAACAGAACTTGCTCCAGAGGAAGTGTCATTATCGATCCTGGAAAAGGAATTTTTCTTCAGGACTAGTTGAAGAGATCTTACTGCAGAGGAAGTGTCATTATTGATCCTGGAAAGAGAATTTTTATTTAGGACTAGTTGAAGAGATCTTACTGCAGAGGAAGTGTCATTATTGATCCTGGAAAGAGAATTTTTCTTCAGGACTGGTTGAACAGAACTTGCTCCAGAGGAAGTGTCATTATTGATCCTGGAAAGAGAATTTTTATTTAGAACTGGTAGAACAGAACTTGCTCCAGAGGAAGTGTCATTATCGATCCTGGAAAGAGAATTTTTATTTAGGACTAGTTGAAGAGATCTTACTGCAGAGGAAGTGTCATTATTGATCCTGGAAAGAGAATTTTTCTTCAGGACTGGTTGAACAGAACTTGCTCCAGAGGAAGTGTCATTATCGATCCTGGAAAGAGAATTTTTTATTTAGGACTGGATGAACAGATCTTGCTCCAGAGGAAGTGTCATTATTGATCCTGGAAAGAGAATTTTTATTTAGGACTAGTTGAAGAGATCTTACTGCAGAGGAAGTGTCATTATTGATCCTGGAAAGAGAATTTTTATTTAGGACTAGTTGAAGAGATCTTACTGCAGAGGAAGTGTCTATCGATCCTGGAAAGAGAATTTTTATTTAGGACTAGTTGAAGAGATCTTACTGCAGAGGAAGTGTCATTATCGATCCTGGAAAGGGAATTTTTATTTAGGACTGGTTGAACAGAACTTGCTCCAGAGGAAGTGTCATTATCGATCCTGGAAAGAGAATTTTTATTTAGGACTAGTTGAAGAGATCTTACTGCAGAGGAAGTGTCATTATTGATCCTGGAAAGAGAATTTTTCTTCAGGACTGGTTGAACAGAACTTGCTCCAGAGGAAGTGTCATTATCGATCCTGGAAAGAGAATTTTTATTTAGAACTGGTAGAACAGAACTTGCTCCAGAGGAAGTGTCATTATCGATCCTGGAAAGAGAATTTTTATTTAGGACTAGTTGAAGAGATCTTACTGCAGAGGAAGTGTCATTATTGATCCTGGAAAGAGAATTTTTCTTCAGGACTGGTTGAACAGAACTTGCTCCAGAGGAAGTGTCATTATTGATCCTGGAAAGAGAATTTTTATTTAGAACTGGTAGAACAGAACTTGCTCCAGAGGAAGTGTCATTATCGATCCTGGAAAGAGAATTTTTATTTAGGACTAGTTGAAGAGATCTTACTGCAGAGGAAGTGTCATTATTGATCCTGGAAAGAGAATTTTTCTTCAGGACTGGTTGAACAGAACTTGCTCCAGAGGAAGTGTCATTATTGATCCTGGAAAGAGAATTTTTATTTAGAACTGGTAGAACAGAACTTGCTCCAGAGGAAGTGTCATTATCGATCCTGGAAAGAGAATTTTTATTTAGGACTAGTTGAAGAGATCTTACTGCAGAGGAAGTGTCATTATTGATCCTGGAAAGAGAATTTTTCTTCAGGACTGGTTGAACAGAACTTGCTCCAGAGGAAGTGTCATTATCGATCCTGGAAAGAGAATTTTTTATTTAGGACTGGATGAACAGATCTTGCTCCAGAGGAAGTGTCATTATTGATCCTGGAAAGAGAATTTTTATTTAGGACTAGTTGAAGAGATCTTACTGCAGAGGAAGTGTCATTATTGATCCTGGAAAGAGAATTTTTATTTAGGACTAGTTGAAGAGATCTTACTGCAGAGGAAGTGTCATTATTGATCCTGGAAAGAGAATTTTTCTTCAGGACTGGTAGAACAGAACTTGCTCCAGAGGAAGTGTCATTATCGATCCTGGAAAGGGAATTTTTATTTAGGACTGGTTGAACAGAACTTGCTCCAGAGGAAGTGTCATTATCGATCCTGGAAAGGGAATTTTTATTTAGGACTGGTTGAACAGAACTTGCTCCAGAGGAAGTGTCATTATCGATCCTGGAAAGAGAATTTTTATTTAGGACTAGTTGAAGAGATCTTACTGCAGAGGAAGTGTCATTATTGATCCTGGAAAGAGAATTTTTCTTCAGGACTGGTAGAACAGAACTTGCTCCAGAGGAAGTGTCATTATCGATCCTGGAAAGGGAATTTTTATTTAGGACTGGTTGAACAGAACTTGCTCCAGAGGAAGTGTCATTATCGATCCTGGAAAGAGAATTTTTATTTAGGACTAGTTGAAGAGATCTTACTGCAGAGGAAGTGTCATTATTGATCCTGGAAAGAGAATTTTTCTTCAGGACTGGTTGAACAGAACTTGCTCCAGAGGAAGTGTCATTATCGATCCTGGAAAGGGAATTTTTATTTAGGACTGGTTGAACAGAACTTGCTCCAGAGGAAGTGTCATTATCGATCCTGGAAAGAGAATTTTTATTTAGGACTAGTTGAAGAGATCTTACTGCAGAGGAAGTGTCATTATTGATCCTGGAAAGAGAATTTTTCTTCAGGACTGGTAGAACAGAACTTGCTCCAGAGGAAGTGTCATTATCGATCCTGGAAAGGGAATTTTTATTTAGGACTGGTTGAACAGAACTTGCTCCAGAGGAAGTGTCATTATCGATCCTGGAAAGAGAATTTTTATTTAGGACTAGTTGAAGAGATCTTACTGCAGAGGAAGTGTCATTATTGATCCTGGAAAGAGAATTTTTCTTCAGGACTGGTAGAACAGAACTTGCTCCAGAGGAAGTGTCATTATCGATCCTGGAAAGGGAATTTTTATTTAGGACTGGTTGAACAGAACTTGCTCCAGAGGAAGTGTCATTATCGATCCTGGAAAGAGAATTTTTATTTAGGACTAGTTGAAGAGATCTTACTGCAGAGGAAGTGTCATTATTGATCCTGGAAAGAGAATTTTTCTTCAGGACTGGTTGAACAGAACTTGCTCCAGAGGAAGTGTCATTATCGATCCTGGAAAGGGAATTTTTATTTAGGACTGGTTGAACAGAACTTGCTCCAGAGGAAGTGTCATTATCGATCCTGGAAAGAGAATTTTTATTTAGGACTAGTTGAAGAGATCTTACTGCAGAGGAAGTGTCATTATTGATCCTGGAAAGAGAATTTTTCTTCAGGACTGGTAGAACAGAACTTGCTCCAGAGGAAGTGTCATTATCGATCCTGGAAAGGGAATTTTTATTTAGGACTGGTTGAACAGAACTTGCTCCAGAGGAAGTGTCATTATCGATCCTGGAAAGAGAATTTTTATTTAGGACTAGTTGAAGAGATCTTACTGCAGAGGAAGTGTCATTATTGATCCTGGAAAGAGAATTTTTCTTCAGGACTGGTTGAACAGAACTTGCTCCAGAGGAAGTGTCATTATTGATCCTGGAAAGAGAATTTTTATTTAGAACTGGTAGAACAGAACTTGCTCCAGAGGAAGTGTCATTATCGATCCTGGAAAGAGAATTTTTATTTAGGACTAGTTGAAGAGATCTTACTGCAGAGGAAGTGTCATTATTGATCCTGGAAAGAGAATTTTTCTTCAGGACTGGTTGAACAGAACTTGCTCCAGAGGAAGTGTCATTATTGATCCTGGAAAGAGAATTTTTATTTAGAACTGGTAGAACAGAACTTGCTCCAGAGGAAGTGTCATTATCGATCCTGGAAAGAGAATTTTTATTTAGGACTAGTTGAAGAGATCTTACTGCAGAGGAAGTGTCATTATTGATCCTGGAAAGAGAATTTTTCTTCAGGACTGGTTGAACAGAACTTGCTCCAGAGGAAGTGTCATTATCGATCCTGGAAAGAGAATTTTTTATTTAGGACTGGATGAACAGATCTTGCTCCAGAGGAAGTGTCATTATTGATCCTGGAAAGAGAATTTTTATTTAGGACTAGTTGAAGAGATCTTACTGCAGAGGAAGTGTCATTATTGATCCTGGAAAGAGAATTTTTATTTAGGACTAGTTGAAGAGATCTTACTGCAGAGGAAGTGTCATTATTGATCCTGGAAAGAGAATTTTTCTTCAGGACTGGTAGAACAGAACTTGCTCCAGAGGAAGTGTCATTATCGATCCTGGAAAGGGAATTTTTATTTAGGACTGGTTGAACAGAACTTGCTCCAGAGGAAGTGTCATTATCGATCCTGGAAAGGGAATTTTTATTTAGGACTGGTTGAACAGAACTTGCTCCAGAGGAAGTGTCATTATCGATCCTGGAAAGAGAATTTTTATTTAGGACTAGTTGAAGAGATCTTACTGCAGAGGAAGTGTCATTATTGATCCTGGAAAGAGAATTTTTCTTCAGGACTGGTAGAACAGAACTTGCTCCAGAGGAAGTGTCATTATCGATCCTGGAAAGGGAATTTTTATTTAGGACTGGTTGAACAGAACTTGCTCCAGAGGAAGTGTCATTATCGATCCTGGAAAGAGAATTTTTATTTAGGACTAGTTGAAGAGATCTTACTGCAGAGGAAGTGTCATTATTGATCCTGGAAAGAGAATTTTTCTTCAGGACTGGTTGAACAGAACTTGCTCCAGAGGAAGTGTCATTATCGATCCTGGAAAGGGAATTTTTATTTAGGACTGGTTGAACAGAACTTGCTCCAGAGGAAGTGTCATTATCGATCCTGGAAAGAGAATTTTTATTTAGGACTAGTTGAAGAGATCTTACTGCAGAGGAAGTGTCATTATTGATCCTGGAAAGAGAATTTTTCTTCAGGACTGGTAGAACAGAACTTGCTCCAGAGGAAGTGTCATTATCGATCCTGGAAAGGGAATTTTTATTTAGGACTGGTTGAACAGAACTTGCTCCAGAGGAAGTGTCATTATCGATACTGGAAAGAGAATTTTTATTTAGGACTAGTTGAAGAGATCTTACTGCAGAGGAAGTGTCATTATTGATCCTGGAAAGAGAATTTTTCTTCAGGACTGGTTGAACAGAACTTGCTCCAGAGGAAGTGTCATTATCGATCCTGGAAAGAGAATTTTTATTTAGAACTGGTAGAACAGAACTTGCTCCAGAGGAAGTGTCATTATCGATCCTGGAAAGAGAATTTTTATTTAGGACTAGTTGAAGAGATCTTACTGCAGAGGAAGTGTCATTATTGATCCTGGAAAGAGAATTTTTCTTCAGGACTGGTTGAACAGAACTTGCTCCAGAGGAAGTGTCATTATCGATCCTGGAAAGAGAATTTTTTATTTAGGACTGGATGAACAGATCTTGCTCCAGAGGAAGTGTCATTATTGATCCTGGAAAGAGAATTTTTATTTAGGACTAGTTGAAGAGATCTTACTGCAGAGGAAGTGTCATTATCGATCCTGGAAAGAGAATTTTTATTTAGGACTAGTTGAAGAGATCTTACTGCAGAGGAAGTGTCATTATCGATCCTGGAAAGAGAATTTTTATTTAGGTCTAGTTGAAGAGATCTTACTGCAGAGGAAGTGTCATTATCGATCCTGGAAAGGGAATTTTTATTTAGGACTGGTTGAACAGTCCGATTCTGTGGGCAATTTTTCTTCTCTACAAAGACGACTACTAAGTTTTCTTGTACAAAGAAAAAATGTTAAAACTTTTCAGCGAGTTAAAAAACAAAAGTCGAATGCTTACCTGAACATCCGATTTTCTTCTGCCGCCAATCGCATGATGTCGAAGAAGCTCGTTTGGAAAGGAACATTCAGTTTCAGAGTGTGAATTTCTTCTGGTGGAGAACTGAGCCAGAGTGAGTACTGGATCCGAATTTCTTTCTCCCGTGAATTCATCAGCCTGGTGAAAGGACCTACGAGATATTTGATCTTTATTTTCTTTAGATAAGGAGAATCTTAAGTTAACTATTTGTAGGTTTAAAAAAATGCTTAATCTTAAATTTCAATCCTTGGTTATTAATGAAAAATCCCGTGGCCATTTCTTGCGATTTCTGATGCCAAAACCTCCAACAGCGTATTTAAGCTGGATTGTTTTACCTCTGAGCGGCACTTTTGCACACCATGGGCTAAATGGCCAGGTCACAAGGACCCCGAAGGCTCAGAGAAGGTTGGGAGAGGGGACCCACTGGAACAGCTGTTGGGAGACAGATGGTAGCCTCCCGTCAAGGCCATCCAGCGTGTTCTTTAACGTACAAAGGGTATGGCTCTCCCACACGCGGGGCCACGGCTTAACGTCCCATCCGACGGACGGCGGCCTTTCCAAGCCCATCGGTGTCCCCTACTGACCGTGGGCAGGGCGGGGAATTTTGCGCAGATAAATCTCAACGCTGATCCAGCTGGGACTCGAACCTGGGAACTACAGATTACGAGCCTGGCGCGCTACCTACTGAGCCACCCCCGCCCCTATTTAAGCTGGTGGAATCTTGTGGCAAGCAGAGACCTCTACCTCTCAGTGGCACTTTTTTTTTTAACATCCTTGGCTATACGATCAGGTCTCAAGGACCCCGAAGGTTCAGAGAAGGTTTGAGACAGATGGTAGCCTCCCGGCAAGGCCATCCAGCGTGTTCTTTAACGTGCACAGGGTATGGCTCTCCCGCACACGGGGCCACGGCTTAACGTCCCATCCGACGAACGGCGGCCTTTCCAAGCCCATCGGTGTCCCCTACTGACCGTGGGCAGGGCGCGGAAATTTTGCGGAGATAAATCTCAACGCTGATCCAGCTGGGACTTGAACCTGGGAACTACAGGTTACGAGCCTGGCGCGCTACCGACTGAGCCACCCCCGCCCCAAAAAGAGGGGAGGGAGTTTTGAGGATATAAATGTCATCCCTTGCACAGGTGGGACTCGAACTTTGGAACTGCAGATTAGGAGCCTGGAGCACTACTAAATGAAGCACCCCAGCGATACAATAATGCAGAAGAAAAAAGTTTTTCCTGTAGATTCATAACTGAATGACTATTTTGAGTTTATTTTTGAGGGACACTTTTTTGGCACACAACGGGCTAAATGGCCAGGTGACAAGAAGCTCGAAGGCTCAGGTTAGGGGGACAGGACGCATTGGAACAGCTGTTGGAAGACAGACGTAGCCTCCCATCAAGGCCATCAATCTTTTTCAGAAAATGGGCTAAATGGTCACAAGGACACCGAAGGCTCAGAGAAAGTTGGGGGTTGGGTTGTTTTACCTCTGAGCGGCACTTTTTTGCACACCATGGGCTAAATGGCCAGGTCACATGGACCCTGAAGGCTCAGAGAAGGTTGGGGGAGGGGACCCATTGGAACAGCTGTTGGGAGACAGATGGTAGCCTCCCGTCAATGCCATCCAGCGTGTTCTTTAACGTTGGGTTGTTTTACCTCTGAGCGGCACTTTTTTTGCACACCATGGGCTGAATGTCCAGGTCACAAGGACACCGAAGGCCGAGAGAAAGTTGGGGGAGGGGACCCACTGGAACAGCTGTTGGGAAACAGATGGTAGCCTCCCGTCAAGACCATCCAACGTGTTCTTTAACGTTGGGTTGTTTTACCTCTGAGCGGCACTTTTTTGCACACCATGGGCTAAATGGCCAGGTCACATGGACCCCGAAGGCTCAGAGAAGGTTGGGGGAGGGGACCCACTGGAATAGCTGTTGGGAGACAGATGGTAGCCTCCCGTGAAGACCATCCAACGTGTTTTTTAACGTTGGGTTGTTTTACCTCTGAGCGGCACTTTTTTGCACACCATGGGCTAAATGGCCAGGTCACATGGACCCCGAAGGCTCAGAGAAGGTTGGGGGAGGGGACCCACTGGAACACCTGTTGGGAGACAGATGGTATCCTCCATCAAAGCCATTGCTTTCAGTAAGCAGGAAGTTTCGTGGGGATGCTGACCCAGCTGGGACTCGAACCTGGTAACTACTGAATACGAACCTGGCACGACACCTCAACCATCCCTCTCAATGCCTACATCTGGAATCAACGTAAATATTTTCAGTTATATTCTCGACAAAACTAACTTACCCGTTTCATCCGGTGATGAGGAGCAAGAGAGATCTTTCAGTGCAACCAGACTCTTCCCTGCAAGAACTGGCAAGACGTAATAGGTTGACAAGAGGTCGCCGAACGATCCGTCGGATTTCTGCCAAGTCAGTATGGAACGAACGAGCGAAGAGTTGTCCCATTTCACCACATCACTTCCAGCAGATATTAAGGCCTGAAAGAGATATTAATAAAAAAATAAATACCCCCTCAAACAGCTGCTTGCCACAGAGGTCTGACAGGAGCCTGTCAGTTTATATGCAATAATAGAAAGTCTGAGGATGGCAGGATCTCAGCAGAAAAACGCACCTACATCCATGCCTTATCTGAGGCTCGAACCCAGGTCCTTTAGATCAGCAGCGCGGGGGTGGCTCAGTCGGTAGCGCGCCAGGCTCGTAAACTGTAGTTCCCAGGTTCGAGTTCCAGCTGGGTCAGCGTTGAGATTTATCTCCGCAAAATTCCCCGCCGTGGCCACGGTCACTAGGGGACACCGATGGGCTTGGAAAGTCCGCCGTCCGTCGGATGGGACGTTAAGCCGTGGCCCGTGTGCGGGAGAGCCATATCCTATTGTCGTTAAAGAACACGCTGGATGGCTTTGACGAGAGGCTACCATCTATCTCCCAATAGCTTTTCCAGTATGTCCCCTCCCCCAACCTTCTGAGACTTTGGGGTCCATGTGACCTGGCCATATAGCCCATGGTGTGCAAAAAAGTGCCGCTCAGAGGTAAAACAACCCGACGTTAAAGAACACGCAGGATGACCTTGATGGGAGGCTACCATCTGTCTCCCAACAGCTGTTCCAGTGGGTCCCCTCCCCCAACCTTCTGAGCCTTTGAGGTCCGTGTGACCTGGCCATTTAGCCCATGGTGTGCGAAAAAGTGCCGCTCAGAGGTAAAACAACCCAACGTTAAAGAACACGCTGGATGGCCTTGACGGGAGGCTACCATCTGTCTCCCAACAGCTGTTCCAGTGGGTCCCCTCCCCCAACCTTCCGAGCCTTTTGGGGTCCGTGTGACATGGCCATTTAGCCTATGGTGTGCAAAAAAGTGCCGCTCAGAGGTAAAACAACCCAACATTAAAGAACACGCTGGATGGCTTTGATGGGAGACTACCATCTGTCTCCCAACAGCTGTTCCAGTGGGTCCCCTCCCCCAACCTTCTCTGAGCCTTCGGGGTCCTTGTGACCTGGCCATTTAGCCCATGGTGTGCAAAAAAGTGCCGCTCAGAGGTAAAACAACCCAACGTTAAAGAACACGCTGGATGGCCTTGACGGGAGGCTACCATCTGTCTCCCAACAGCTGTTCCAGTGGGTCCCCTCCCCCCAACCTTCCGAGCCTTCGGGGTCTATGTGACCTGGCCATTTAGCCCATGGTGTGCGAAAAAGTGCCGCTCAGAGGTAAATCAACCCAACATACTCCAGCGATACCAGTCAGATACAACATATGCTATTGGCAATGTATGAAAAATTTGGCGATATTCATCACATAGTGATCAGTTATAATGCTTGATAAATCACGTTTTAATTATTCACATCCTAGTTATGTCGTGTCCAAGATTAACTCTCGTTAACTGCTATTCTGACAATATTAGATTCAAAAAATTATATAAGTACCTGGGCGAGTAATCCAGAGGTGTAAACATCCCCAGCTCCACGGCGATCTAGATTCTGGATCATTGTTTTCACTGTGGTGTGCAGAATATCTTTGAATCTTGAGTATCTGTCATCGCTGATCATGCAAGACAAAGCCATCACAGCCAAGGACTGCAGATCTGTAATCAATGATGTTATTAATACAGCGAAACAGATCTTCATAACACAAATGTAACAATGTATATGCAATGTAAGTTAACGTTTCCACCATCTTTTTAGGAGGAGGTATCTGAACAAGATTTTAGGGTTGGGTTGTTTTACCTCTGAGTGGCACTTTTTTGCACACCATGGACTAAATGGCCAGGTCACATGGACCCCCAAAGGCTCAGAGAAGGTTGGGGGAGGGGACCCACTGGAACAGCTGTTGGGAGACAGATGGTAGCCTCACGTCAAGGCCATCCAGTGTGTTCTTTAACGTTGGGTTGTTTTACTTCTGAACGGCACTTTTTTGCACACCATGGGCTAAATGGCCAGGTCACAAGGACCCCGAAGGCTCAGAGAAGGTAGGGGGAGGGGACCCACTGGAACAGCTGTTGGGAGACAGATGGTAGCCTCCCGTCAAGGCCATCCAGCGTGTTCTTTAACGTGCACAGGATATGGCTCTCCCGCACACGGGGCCACGGCTTAACGTCCCATCCGACGGATGGCGGCCTTTCCAAGCCCATCGGTGTCCCCTACTGACCGTGGCCAGGGCGGGGAATTTTGCGGAGATAAATCTCAACGCTGACCCAGCTGGGACTCGAACCTGGGAGCTACAGATTACGGGCCTGGCGCGCTACCGACTGAACCACCCCCGCCCCTATATGCAATGTAAGTTAACGTTTTCACCTTCTTTTTAGGAGGTATCTGAACAAGATTTTAGAAAAAAATTTTATTACAATTACTAGTATTTTTAAAAGCGAGTTTTTGTACGCCCCCCCCCCCCCAAAAAAAAAGAATGGTCTGAAAGTGTTTATTGCATTTATCTAAACCCGTGCCAGAAGTTTGTTTTTACCTCTAAGCAGCGCTTATTTTGCACACCATGGGCTAAACGGCCAGGTCACAAGAACCCCGATGGTTCAGAGCAGGTTGGGGGAGAGGACCCATTGGAACAGCTGTTGGCAGACAGATGGTCCCAACAGCTGTTCCAGTGGGTCCCCTCCCCCAACCTTCTCCGAGACTTCGGGGTCCTTGTGACCTATCCATTTAGTACATGGTGTGCTAAAAAGTGCCGCTCAGAAGCAAAACAACCCAGATTATCGAAGAATAAAAAAAGTTCAGTTTAAAACTTTATAAAAAGAAAGCCACCATCGTATTAGCATTTCTGAAGTAGAGATTAAATAATTACCAAGTCTCTGGATTTGATGGCCACCATAGTTGATGCTGTTGTAGAGATGAGCCACATCCTTGTCAGCATAATCTCCAGCAACACACAGAGTTAGCATTGCGAGAGGAGTCAACGATTCCTGAAGATCAAGCGCTGCATCCGTTTTCCGTCTCAACTCCAGGATCAGATCGACCCCGTGGAAATTCCTCGGATTTTGGCATGAAGCCAAGATGCCATTTATGTACAGAGAGAGAACAGCGAGACTGGGAGGTTTCGATTCGTTCCTACAAAAAAAACAAGGTTGCAGTTATGAAACAAACCTTTTTCGCAACAATTGCGAAATAGTGTCATAACCGTTGTGGGGGTCCCCCACAAGTCACGAAACTTTTATTCCCCCCCCCCCACAAGTCACGAAACTTTTATTCCCCCCCCCCCCCCACAAGTCACGAAACTTTTATTCCCCCCCCACAAGTCACGAAACTTTTATTCCCCCCCCCACAAGTCACGAAACTTTTATTCCCCCCCCACAAGTCACGAAACTTTTATTCCCCCCCCACAAGTCACGAAACTTTTATTCCCCCCCCACAAGTCACGAAACTTTTATTCCCCCCCACAAGTCACGAAACTTTTATTCCCCCCCCACAAGTCACGAAACTTTTATTCCCCCCCCCACAAGTCACGAAACTTTTATTCCCCCCCCACAAGTCACGAAACTTTTATTCCCCCCCCCACACACACAAGTCACGAAACTTATATTTCCACCCCCTCCACAACAGTCATGAAAATTGAACATTTTTTTCCCCACAACGGTTTTGAAACGGTAATATTTAATTTCTTTTATTATACACATGTAGTGTGGTCAGATTTCGTTTCTTAACGTTTCATTTCATGGTAGCCTCCCGTAAAAGCCATTCAGCGTTTTTAACGTGCACAGGCTTAACGTCCCATCCGACGGACGGCGGCCTTTCTAAGACCATCGGTGTCCCCTACTGACCGTGGGCAGGGCGGGGAATTTTGCGGAGATCTCAACGTTGACCCAGCTGGGACTCGAACCTGGGAACTGCAGATCACGAGCCTGGCGTGCTACCGACTTCCCCCCCCCCCCACACACACGCACATTAAGAGAATTTTTAAACTAATGATTAATTCTAATTATTAATTATTTATTCTAATTATTATTATTAATAACTAATCTAATTTCCAAATGACTAGGTCACAAGAATGTAGTCAATGGGCTAAATGGCCAGGTCACAAGGACCCCCGAAGGCTCAGAGAAGGTTGGGGGAGGGGAACCACTGGAACAGCTGTTGGGAGACAGATGGTAGCCTCACGTCAAGGCCATCCAGCGTGTTCTTTAACGTTGGGTTGTTTTACCCCTGAGCGGCACTTTTTTGCACACTATGGGCTATATGGCCAGGTCACAAGGAACCCGAAGGCTCAGAGAAGGTTGGGGGAGGGGACCCACTGGAACAGCTGTTGGGACACAGGTGGTAGCCTCCCGTGAAGGCCATCCAGCATGTTCTTTAGCGTTGGGTTGTTTTACCTCTCAGCGGCACTCTTTTGCACACCATGGGCTAAATGGCCAGGTCACAAGGACCCCGAAGTCTCAGAAGGTTGGGGGAGGGGAACCACTGGAACAGCTGTTGGGAGACAGATGGTAGCCTCCCGTAAAAGCCATTCAGCGTTTTTAACGTGCACAGGCTTAACGTCCCATCCGACGGACGGCGGCCTTTCTAAGACCCTCGGTGTCCCCTACTGACCGTGGGCAGGGCGGGGAATTTTGCGGAGATCTCAACGTTGACCCAGCTGGGACTCGAACCTGGGAACTGCAGATCACGAGCCTGGCGTGCTACCGACTCCCCCCCCCCACACACACACATTAAGAGAATTTTTAAACTAATGATTAATTCTAATTATTAATTATTTATTCTAATTATTATTAATAACTAATCTAATTTCTAAATGACTAGGTCACAAGAATGTAGTCAATGGGCTAAATGGCCAGGTCACATGGACCCCGAAGGCTCAGAGAAGGTTGGGGGAGGGGACCCACTGGAACAGCTGTTGGGAGACAGATGGTAGCCTCCCGTCAAGGCCATCCAGCGTGTTCTTTAACGTGCACAGGGTATGGCTCTCCCGCACACGGGGCCACGGCTTAACGTCCCATCCGACGGACGGCGACCTTTCCAAGCCCATCGGTGTCCAAAGCCCATCATCTACTGACCGTGGGCAGGGCGGGGAATTTTTGCTTAGATAAATCTCAACACTGACCCAGCTGGGACTCGAACCTGGGGGCTACAGATTACGAGCCTGGCGCGCGCTACCGACTGAGCCACCCCCGCCCCCATCCCGAAGGCTCAGAGAAGGTTAGGGGAGGGGACCCACTAGAACAGCTGTTCGGAGACCGTTTAAATTTCATGTACCACGACCTTCGCCAAAAACCCCGAGATGCACGATTTGAAAAGCCGTATGGTAAAAACAATAAGTGTTAAGGAAAACAAAAAATTACGAAAAAAAAAAAAAAAAAAAAATCGACCTACCTCACCATATCCAAGAGGAGTTGAAGTTCTAGTTGTTTGAACAGCAATTCCTTTTCCCACGGTTTCTTCGTAAAGGATCTCTCATTGGTCAGAAGTAGCGCCACCAATGCACGTGCTTTGTCGACACCGATGACGTCATAAATCTGGGTCTTCATCCAATCAGAACCTCTCTTCAAGGCACGGCTAATTTCGAGTGACAAATCACTTCCGGAATCTTTCACGTAAGCGTCCGTCCGGTCAGCTTTCGAATGGTCACTCAGCGGAATAAGTCTCTTGGATCCTGTAAATGTTTTTTTAGTACGAAGTACTAATTATCTTACATTTACAATTTCCGAATTTCTTTTGGAAATACTGTCAAAATTAAGAACATAATTTTGACAGAATTTCCTATCATGTTTAATTACTCACTCCTATCTAACTATTCATACGCCACCGTAATCTGTAGTTCCCAGGTTCGAGTCCCAGCTAGGTCAGCGTTGAGATTTATCTCTGCAAAATTCCCCGCCCTGCCCACGGTCAGCAGGGGACACCGATAGGCTTGGAAAGGACGTCGTCCGTCGGATGGGACGTTAAGCCGTGGCCCCGTGTGCGGGAGAGCCATACCCTGTGCACGTTAAAGAACACACTGAATGGCCTTGACGGGAGGCCATTCAGTGTGTTCTCCCAACAGCTGTTCCATGAGGGTCCCCTCCCCCAACCTTCTCTGAGCCATCAGGGTCCTTGTGACCTGGCCATTTAAGCCCATGGTGTGCAAAAAAGTGCCGCTCAGAGGTAAAACAACCCAACATTAAAGAACACACTGAATGGCCTTGACGGGAGGCTACCATCTGTCTCCCAACCGCTGTTCCAGTGGGTCCCCTCCCCCCAACCTTTGGGGTCGATGTGACCTGGCCATTTAGCCCATTGTGTGCAAAAAAAGTGCCGCTCAGAGGAAAAACAACCCAACCCAAAATTCATACGCCATAATACGTACTATGTTCCGTCATATCCCTACATGTCTACCGACTCACTATACTCGCAACTCCATAGACTTAACATTACGACAATAGTATCCCGCGATATAAAAAAGTGCCTTATAGAAATGTGGTGCTCATTCCGTATCCAATTCTAATTTCGAAGAGCACCTTTCTGATTTTAGATATCAAAACAAAAATTTATCATAATCCTTGGAAACCTAAATAAAGTCTTTTGGTTCACCTCTGAGAGGCACTCTTTTGCACACAATGGGCTAAATGGCCAGGTCACAAGGACCCCGAAGGCCCAGATTGGGTTGGGTTGTTTTACCTCTGAGCGGCACTTTTTTGCACACCATGGGCTAAATGGCCAGGTCACATGGACCCCGAAGGCTCGGAGAAGGTTGGGGGAGGGGACCCACTGGAACAGCTGTTGGGAGACAGATGGTAGCCTCCCGTCAAGGCCATCCAGCGTGTTCTTTAACGTGCACAGGGTATGGCTCTCCCGCACAAGGGGCCACGGCTTAACGTCCCATCCGACGGACGGCGTCCTTTCCAAACCCATCGGTGTCCCCTACTGACCGTGGGCAGGGCGGGGAATTTTGCGGAGATAAATCTCAACGCTGACCCAGCTGGGGACACGAACCTGGGAACTACAGATTACGAGCCTGGCGCGCTACCGACTGAACCAACCCCACCCCTATGCCTTACCCGGGGCTCGAAACTAGGTCCCTTAGTATCCAAGCGCGCTAATGACATCAATAGTATTTTCCAAAAATATAGACACCTAAATACATATACTAGCAATTTCCGTTTTGAATTTAATTAATTTTAATTTTTCTGATTAATAACTTACCACAATCTTCGTCTGATCCATCTGCACAGTCGGGCGTTCCATCACATCGTCCATTAATCGGAATGCATGTACCATCGGCACATTGGAAATGGTGCTCCAAGCATTTCGGCTCTGCGAAGATAGACATTTGAAATTAATGACTATGTAGAGGAATCTAAAAAGATCTGTAGGAAAGAATTTCAAACACTTCTCAAAAAAAAAAAGCAAGATTTTCTTCATCAGCCTCTTCAATTCTCCAACTCAGTTGGTGGTTGGGTTGTTTTACCTCTGAGCGGCACTTTTTCGCACACCATGGGCTAAATGGTCAGGTCACAAGGGACCCCGAAGGCTCAAAGAAGGTTGGGGGAGAGGACCCACTGGAACTGCTATTGGGAGACAGATGATAGCCTCCCGTGAAGACCATCCAATACGTTTTTTAAGGTGCAGAGGGTATGGCTTTCCCACACACGAGGTCACAGCTTAACGTCCCATCCGACGGACAGCGGCCTTTCCAAACCCATCGGTGTCCCCTAATGACCGTGGGCAGGGCGAGGAGTTTTGCGGAGATAAATGTCAATGCTCATCCAATTTGACTCTAACCTGGGAACTGCAGATGGAGCCCCATGGACATACCTCCCCCGAACTCCCGTGAGTTGAGAAGCCACGGGCAGACTTCTATCTATCCCCATGCGTTGAGAACCACAAGGACAGACTTTCCCCGATCTCCAGCGAGATAAACCCCCCCCCCCCCACAGACTTTCCCTGATCTCCAGCGGGCTGATAACCCCCCCAAGGACAGACTTTCCCCTGATCTCCAGCGGACTGATAACCCCCCAAGGACAGACTTTCCCAGATCTCCAGCGAGATAAACCCCCCCCCCCCACAGACTTTCCCTGATCTCCAGCGGGCTGATAACCCCCCAAGGACAGACTTTCCCTGATCTCCAGCGGACTGATAACCCCCCCAAGGACAGACTTTCCCAGATCTCCAGCGGGCTCATAACCCCCCCAAGGACAGACTTTCCCAGATCTCCAGCGGGCTAATAACCCCCCCCAAGGACAGACTTTCCCAGATCTCCAGCGGGCTAATAACCCCCCCAAGGATAGACTTTCCCAGATCTCCAGCGGGCTAATAACCCCCCCAAGGATAGACTTTCCCAGATCCTCCAGCGGGCTAATAACCCCCCCCCAAGGACAGACTTTCCCAGATCTCCAGCGGGCTAATAACCCCCCCCAAGGACAGACTTTCCCAGATCTCCAGCGGCTAATAACCCCCCCCCCAAGGACAGACTTTCCCAGATCTCCAGCGGGCTAATAACCCCCCCCCCCAAGGACAGACTTTCCCCAGATCTCCAGCGGGCTAATAACCCCCCCCCAAGGACAGACTTTCCAGATCTCCAGCGGGCTAATAACCCCCCCCCCAAGGACAGACTTTCCCAGATCTCCAGCGGGCTAATAACCCCCCCCCAAGGACAGACTTTCCAGATCTCCAGCGGGCTAATAACCCCCCCCCCCCAAGGGACAGACTTTCCCAGATCTCCAGCGGGCTAATAACCCCCCCCCCCAAGGACAGACTTTCCCAGATCTCCAGCGGGCTAATAACCCCCCCCCCAAGGACAGACTTTCCCAGATCTCCAGCGGGCTAATAACCCCCCCCCCCAAGGACAGACTTTCCCAGATCTCCAGCGGGCTAATAACCCCCCCCAAGGACAGACTTTCCCAGATCTCCAGCGGGCTAATAACCCCCCCCAAGGACAGACTTTCCCAGATCTCCAGCGGGCTAATAACCCCCCCCAAGGACAGACTTTCCCAGATCTCCAGCGGGCTAATAACCCCCCCCCAAGGACAGACTTTCCCAGATCTCCAGCGGGCTAATAACCCCCCCCAAGGACAGACTTTCCCAGATCTCCAGCGGGCTAATAACCCCCCCCCAAGGACAGACTTTCCCAGATCTCCAGCGGGCTAATAACCCCCCCCCAAGGACAGACTTTCCCAGATCTCCAGCGGGCTAATAACCCCCCCCAAGGACAGACTTTCCCAGATCTCCAGCGGGCTAATAACCCCCCCCAAGGACAGACTTTCCCAGATCTCCAGCGGGCTAATAACCCCCCCCCAAGGACAGACTTTCCCAGATCTCCAGCGGGCTAATAACCCCCCCCAAGGACAGACTTTCCCAGATCTCCAGCGGGCTAATAACCCCCCCCAAGGACAGACTTTCCCAGATCTCCAGCGGGCTAATAACCCCCAAGGACAGACTTTCCCAGATCTCCAGCGGGCTAATAACCCCCCAAGGACAGACTTTCCCAGATCTCCAGCGGGCTAATAACCCCCAAGGACAGACTTTCCCAGATCTCCAGCGGGCTAATAACCCCCAAGGACAGACTTTCCCAGATCTCCAGCGGGCTAATAACCCCCAAGGACAGACTTTCCCAGATCTCCAGCGGGCTAATAACCCCCAAGGACAGACTTTCCCAGATCTCCAGCGGGCTAATAACCCCCAAGGACAGACTTTCCCAGATCTCCAGCGGGCTAATAACCCCCAAGGACAGACTTTCCCAGATCTCCAGCGGGCTAATAACCCCCAAGGACAGACTTTCCCAGTTCTCCAGCGGGCTAATAACCCCCAAGGACAGACTTTCCCAGTTCTCCAGCGGGCTAATAACCCCCAAGGACAGACTTTCCCAGTTCTCCAGCGGGCTAATAACCCCCAAGGACAGACTTTCCCAGTTCTCCAGCGGGCTAATAACCCCCAAGGACAGACTTTCCCAGTTCTCCAGCGGGCTAATAACCCCCAAGGACAGACTTTCCCAGTTCTCCAGCGGGCTAATAACCCCCAAGGACAGACTTTCCCAGTTCTCCAGCGGGCTAATAACCCCCAAGGACAGACTTTCCCAGTTCTCCAGCGGGCTAATAACCCCCAAGGACAGACTTTCCCAGTTCTCCAGCGGGCTAATAACCCCCAAGGACAGACTTTCCCAGTTCTCCAGCGGGCTAATAACCCCCAAGGACAGACTTTCCCAGTTCTCCAGCGGGCTAATAACCCCCAAGGACAGACTTTCCCAGTTCTCCAGCGGGCTAATAACCCCCAAGGACAGACTTTCCCAGTTCTCCAGCGGGCTAATAACCCCCAAGGACAGACTTTCCCAGTTCTCCAGCGGGCTAATAACCCCCAAGGACAGACTTTCCCAGTTCTCCAGCGGGCTAATAACCCCCAAGGACAGACTTTCCCAGTTCTCCAGCGGGCTAATAACCCCCAAGGACAGACTTTCCCAGATCTCCAGCGGGCTAATAACCCCCAAGGACAGACTTTCCCAGATCTCCAGCGGGCTAATAACCCCCAAGGACAGACTTTCCCAGATCTCCAGCGGGCTAATAACCCCCAAGGACAGACTTTCCCAGATCTCCAGCGGGCTAATAACCCCCAAGGACAGACTTTCCCAGATCTCCAGCGGGCTAATAACCCCCAAGGACAGACTTTCCCAGATCTCCAGCGGGCTAATAACCCCCAAGGACAGACTTTCCCAGATCTCCAGCGGGCTAATAACCCCCAAGGACAGACTTTCCCAGATCTCCAGCGGGCTAATAACCCCCAAGGACAGACTTTCCCAGATCTCCAGCGGGCTAATAACCCCCAAGGACAGACTTTCCCAGATCTCCAGCGGGCTAATAACCCCCAAGGACAGACTTTCCCAGATCTCCAGCGGGCTAATAACCCCCAAGGACAGACTTTCCCAGATCTCCAGCGGGCTAATAACCCCCAAGGACAGACTTTCCCAGATCTCCAGCGGGCTAATAACCCCCAAGGACAGACTTTCCCAGATCTCCAGCGGGCTAATAACCCCCAAGGACAGACTTTCCCAGATCTCCAGCGGGCTAATAACCCCCAAGGACAGACTTTCCCAGATCTCCAGCGGGCTAATAACCCCCAAGGACAGACTTTCCCAGATCTCCAGCGGGCTAATAACCCCCAAGGACAGACTTTCCCAGATCTCCAGCGGGCTAATAACCCCCAAGGACAGACTTTCCCAGATCTCCAGCGGGCTAATAACCCCCAAGGACAGACTTTCCCAGATCTCCAGCGGGCTGATAACCCCCAAGGACAGACTTTCCCAGATCTCCAGCGGGCTGATAACCCCCAAGGACAGACTTTCCCAGATCTCCAGCGGGCTGATAACCCCCAAGGACAGACTTTCCCAGATCTCCAGCGGGCTGATAACCCCCAAGGACAGACTTTCCCAGATCTCCAGCGGGCTAATAACCCCCAAGGACAGACTTTCCCAGATCTCCAGCGGGCTAATAACCCCCAAGGACAGACTTTCCCAGATCTCCAGCGGGCTAATAACCCCAAAGGACAGACTTTCCCAGATCTCCAGCGGGCTAATAACCCCCAAGGACAGACTTTCCCAGATCTCCAGCGGGCTAATAACCCCCAAGGACAGACTTTCCCAGATCTCCAGCGGGCTAATAACCCCCAAGGACAGACTTTCCCAGATCTCCAGCGGGCTAATAACCCCCAAGGACAGACTTTCCCAGATCTCCAGCGGGCTAATAACCCCCAAGGACAGACTTTCCCAGATCTCCAGCGGGCTAATAACCCCCAAGGACAGACTTTCCCAGATCTCCAGCGGGCTGATAACCCCCAAGGACAGACTTTCCCAGATCTCCAGCGGGCTGATAACCCCCAAGGACAGACTTTCCCCGATCTCCAGCGAGTTGAGAACAGCCACGGCCAGACCTTCCTCGATCTCCAGCGAGTTGAGAACCCCCACGGACAGACTTTCCCGATCTCCAGCGGGCAGATAAACCCCCCCCCCCCCAAGGACAGACTTTACCTGATCTCCAGAGGTCTGATAACCCCACAAGGACAGACTTTCTCCTTTCCAAGAGAGTTGAGAACCCCGACGGCCAGACTTTCACCGATCTCCAGTGAGAACCCCGTTTACTTACTTCCCAGATCGCTAATAAGTCGACAGCCATACCTGAACTACCTTTCTGAAATCCCTATTGGGTGCGGACACCAATGGGTTCAGAATAACTAGAAAAAAAAAAACTTACTTGGACTCCAACTGTTGGCACAGTAACGCTCATCAGATCCATCGGGGCAATCCCTTATAGTGTCGCACCATCTTCCTTTCTGGATACATCCTTGATGATCGCAAGGTAATTCGTCACTTCCGCAAGGCATCTCTACAACGCCTTTCTCTGAAAATTAGAAAATATTGTTGTTCAAGGATTAAGCTCTAACTGAAATAAAAAAAACCTAATTTTGTGGGTTGTTTTACCTCAAAGAGTCTTATCTCTGAACAAGATAGGCTAAATGGCCAGGTCACGAACACCCCAAAGGTTTATCGCAAGTTGGGAGGAGGAGAGGGTCCCACTTTTTTGGCACTCAGTGGGCTAAACAGTCAAAGAGTTCAAGGGCTGGGTTGGTGTTTTAGAATAGCTAAATAGCCACAATGGGCTAAATAGTGGAAGGGCCACAAAGCTAGGAATTTTACTTCTGAGCGGTACTTTTTTGCACACTATGGGCTAAATGGTCAGGTTACAAGGACCCCGAAGGCTCAGAGAAAGTTGAGGGAGGGAACCCACTGGAACAGCTGTTGGGAGACAAATGGTAGCCTCTCGTCAAGGCCATCCAGCGTGTTCTTTAACGTGCACAGGGTATGTGCACGTTAAACAACGTGCACATAATTAACGTGCACAGGGTATGGCTCTCCCGCACACGGGCCACGGCTTAACGTCCCATCCGACGGACGGCGGTCTTTCCAAGCCCATCGGTGTCCCCTACTGTCCGTGGGCAGGGCGTGGAATTTTGCGGAGATAAAAGCGTTGAAATATTTGCGTTGAGATAAATCTCAACGCTGACCCAGCTGGGACTCGAACCTGGGAACTACAGATTACGAGCCTGACGCGCTACCGACTGAGCCACCCCCGCCCCGCGCTTACAAAATAAACAGAACTATAAAACAGCATAGCCAAATCGCCCTGATGATAACGACAAACAAGCTAATAAACATCAATAAAAAAAAAAAACGCTACGAAAAGATATTAGAATAGAAAAAGATCTCACCTTCCGAATCTTCTGCCGAGAAGCAACCGAAAAGTAGGCACAGCAAGACGAAAATACGTTTGACAAATTGTAGCTGAAAAAGTGTCTGGTCAGGTATAATCATACTTAGCAAATATTTTTTACCTCTGGTGTAATAACAGTGGGAAATTTTTTCGAGAATTTACTCGCAAATGAATTTTTTTTTTATACAGAGTAAAAAAAACTACCTTTGAGTAGCATAGAAGGCTTTCTAGGTTTTCAAAATCTCATTCCAATCGACATACTGCAGCGCCACTACCGGAAGTTACGTCGATGTGTCGATCTCAATATGCAAATTAATCGTCATTTCCGTTTCATCACAGTGGAAGATATTTCCAAGGGATGATGGGTCATGTGGGCGCGTGCGGGGAATTTCGTGTCTGCGAAATTATTTTTTAAATGGGAGAAAAGGAAAAGAAAAAAAGAAGAGATGATAATGGAATGGGTAAAAAAGAAGAATAGATTATGGAAAGTTAAAGAGGAAGGGTTATGGAAAATTTAAGATGAGGTAGAGCTCGATTTTTTTTTTCAGCTCGTATCCGCACGAATATCAACAATTTTGATAATTACGATCCGAAACCTGATCCATATAGACAATTGTTGAGCCCGAGGAATTTTGACAATTATGCCTTTGAGCCAGAATCATTTCGAAAATTGATGGGTTCCAGAGATTTTGACAATTATGATTACGATCCTGAACCACTTTGACAATTATGAGCGCGATCCTGAACCACTTTGACAATTATGAGCGCGATCCTGAATCATTTTGTCAATTATGAGCGCGATCGTGAACCACTTTGATAATTATGAGCGCGATCGTGAACCACTTTGACAATTATGAGCGCGATCCTGAACCACTTTGATAATTATGATTGCGATCCTGAACCACTTTGACAATTATGAGCGCGATCCTGAATCATTTTGTCAATTATGAGCGCAATCGTGAACCACTTTGACAATTATGAGCGCAATCGTAACCCACTTTGACAATTATGAGCGAGATCCTGAACCACTTTGACAATTATGAGCGCGATCCCGAACCATTTTGTCAATGATAATTGCGATCCTGAACCACTTTGACAATTATGAGCGCGATCGTGAACCACTTTGACAATTATGAGCGCGATCGTAAACCACTTTGACAATTATGAGCGCGATCGTAAACCACTTTGACAATTATGAGCGCGATCCTGAACCACTTTGACAATTATGAGCGCGATCCTGAATCATTTTGTCAATTTTGAGCGCGATCGTGAACCACTTTGACAATTATGAGCGCGATCGTGAACCACTTTGACAATTATGAGCGCGATCCTGAATCATTTTGTCAATTATGAGCGCGATCGTGAACCACTTTGACAATTATGAGTGTAATCGTAAACCACTTTGACAATTATGAGCGCGGTCGTGAACCACTTTGACAATTATGAGCGCGATCGTGAACCACTTTGACAATTAGGAGCGCGTTCCTGAACTACACTGACAATTGTAGAGCCCCATCCAGCCTGACCCATTTTTATAATTGTTGAGCCTAAGCTTCAACCATTTTGACAATTATGAGCGTGAAATTTTGGATTCGAAATGTGAACCTCATGAAGTTTCTATTGGGAAGAATGAATATGGTAATTAGAGTTTATTTTAGTTTAATTGATACTAATAAAATATTGTAATTCCCATTTTAGGTAAAACAATCGAGTGTTCTTTTATACTTTATTTTTTTCATTATTGAATATAATCACGAGTGCTTTTAGAAACAGTTTCGTATCAGGTATTGAAATGGCAGCAATGAAATCACCGAAAAGAAAGAATAGTTTTAGATAAGCTGTTGTTATCCTAAGCGATTAGAAATCGCGTGATAGTGGAAATGAAAATTATCAGAGTAATTGATAACATAAAGGGAGTTCCCCTAAAAACCTACATTTCCCTATTTAAGATAAAAAATCTGCTTTCAGTGAAGTTTGTTTTTTTATTTCAACGTGGTAATAAGTGGTTGCAGGTAAGTCTTCGTTAAAGTCTTTAATGGAACTATTTTTAAAACTGTTTGGTTAGTTTTTTTCAACCTCTGAACTTATTCTTATGGTCGGGTGGGTTGGGTGTTTTACATCTGAGCGGCACTTTTTTGCACACCATGGGCTAAATGGCCAGGTCACATGGAACCCGAAAGCTCAGAGAAGGTTGGGGGAGGGATCCACTGGAACAGCTGTTGGGAGATAGATGGTAGACTCCCGTCAAAGTCATCCAGCGTGTTCTTTAACGTGCACAGGGTATGGCTCTCCCGCACACGGGGCCACGGCTTAACGTCCCATCCGACCGACGGCGGCCTTTCCAAGCCCATCGGTGTCCCCTACTGATCGTGGGTAGGGCGGGGAATTTTGCGGAGATAAATCTCAACGCTGACCCAGCTGGGACTCGAACCTGGGAACTGCAGATTACGAGCCTGGCGCGCTACCGACTGAGCCCCCCCCCCCCTATGGTCGGGTGGTTAGCGTGCTTGGCTACTGATTTAAGGGACCTGGGTTCGAGTCCAGAGTAAGGCATAGATGTTTGTGTTGTTTTTCTGCTGAGGTCCTGCCATCCTCACAGACCTTCTACTATGGCATATAAACTGACAGGCTCCTGTCAGACCTCTGTGGCAAGCAGTTGCTTGACGTTTTTTATTTTATTTTTTTTATAGTTTTATCAGGTTCGAGTCCCAGCTTGGTCAGACTTTGAGATTTATCTTCGCAAAATTCTCCGTCCTGCCCACGGTCAATAGGAGACACCGATGGGCTTGGAAAGACCGCCGTCCGTCGGATGGGACGTTAAGCCGTGTCCCCATGTACGGGAGAGCCATACCCTGTGCACGTTAAAGAACACACTGGATGGCATTGACCGGAGGCCACCATCTGTCTCCTAACAGCTGTTCCAGTGGGTTCCCTCCCCCAACCTTCTCTGAGCTTTCGGGGTCCATGTGACCTGGCCATTTAGACCATGGTGCGAAAAGAGTGCCGCGAACTTTTTTCGCACCACTTTTTTCGCACCCCCTCCCACACACACACACACCGTACAATATGGTGGCTTTCCTGCGCGAGAGTGACTTAGTCAGTAGTACGCCACAGTCAACCAACAGTGTGGTGTTTTACCTCTGAGCGGCATTGCTTTCCTCACAATGGGCTAAATGGCTAGGTCACAAGAACCCCGAGAGCTCAGAGAAGTTTGGGGGATGGGACCCATCATAAGTATATGGATACCCACTATTGGGAGACAGATGGTAGCCTCCCGTCAAGGCCATCCAACATGTTCTTTGATGTGCACATGATATTTGGGTTGCATTGTTTTACCTCTGAGCGGCCCTTTTTTTCACACAGTGGGCTAAATGGCCAGGTCACATGGACCCCGAAGGCTCAGAGAAGGTTGGCGGAGGGGACCCACTGGAACAGCTGTTGGGAGACAGATGGTAGCCTCCCGTCAAGGCCATCCAGCGTGTTCTTTAACGTGCACAGGGTATGGCTCTATCGCACAGGGGGCCACGGCTTAACGTCCCATCCGACGGAAGGCGGCCTTTCCAAGCCCATCGGTGTCCCCTACTGACCGTCGGCATGGCGGGGAATTTTACGGAGATAAATCTCAACGCTGACCCAGCTGGGACTCGAACCTAGGAACTGCAGATTACGAGCTTGGCGCGCTACCGACTGAGCCACCCCTCGCCCTCTTTGTATATGAGAACCATACACTGTGCACTTTAAAGAATTCGGTGGATGACCTTGACGGGAGGCTGCCTTTTGTCATCTAACGCTGGTCCAGTCGGTCTCCTTCCCCAAAGCATCTCTGAGCCATTGGGGTCCTTGTGACCTGAAAACTGCCACTGGGGTCCTTGTTGACTGTGAGAAAGGTGTCGCTCTAAGGTGAAATAACCAAGCAATGATCCTTGCAGAAGAGTGAAATGCCAAAAGCATTTTAATTTCTGCTTAAAATAAATTTCGTTCGCGACAGCGAAATGGGTCGCATTCATTCTCGCAAGTCGGGGTAGTCTGGCATGGACGGTACAGTCGCTCAAAAAAGTATCCGAACACTATGGTTGAATTCAGAATTCAGACAAAATATCTGGCAACGATTTTTTTTTAGAAATTAGTGATCTGGCAATATTCGTATTCATGTGACACGAAGATTGCCAGATCACTAATTACTAAAAAAAAATAAAAATCGTTGCCAGATATTTTGTCTGAATTCTGTAATCAACCTTCGTGTCACGTGGCACGAAGGTTGCCAGAATCACTAATTTCTAAAAAAAAAAATTCGTTTCCAGATATTTTTTCTGAATTCTGTAATCAACCATGGTGTTCGGATACTTTTTTGAGCTACTGTAGATGGTCATATTATTTTGATACTAGATCGTGTGGGCTCACTCACGGAAATATTGAGCGTGTGCAGTTACCGTTCACAGCAAACTGGAGCGTGTGCAGTAACTGCACACGCTCCAGTTTGCTGTGAACGGTAACTGGAGCGTGTACAGTTGCTGTGCACGCTCCAGATATTTTTCCTGAATTCTGCAATCACGTGACACGAAGGTTACCAGGTCACTAATTTCTAAAAAAAAAATCGTTGCCAGATATTTTTTATGAATTCTGTAATCAACCATGGTGTTCGGAATCTTTTTTGAGCGACTGTACAAACCCACGTGCAAGTTATTTGAACTCTTGTGGTCATTTTCAATGTTCCTAAAATGGAATACATGATTTTAGAAAATATATTATTCAAAATTCTTTATCAGAAATGTATAACTTGTCTATTCAATGAGAATAAACGTCTTTGTCTATGTCTGCATTATTGAAAATAAGTTTTTAAATGTAGATTAATTCTTTCTATCGCAATTGTTCCATTTTAATTTCTTTTTCTTTTTTTAGATTTATCCAGGAATCGGGATAGCTGGAGGTGAAATCGTCATACTAGACAAACGGTTCTATCGCCACCCCCCCCCCCCCCCAAAAAAAAAAAAAAAAACGACAAAAAATGATTGAAAAATAGATGAAGATCCTGATTGGCAACGGTAGACCAGAGCTGGATACCACCACTATTACAATTGCATGTCCATAAATTGCAATCCTTTTTGAAGGAATTTGTGAATTCAATGAATCGAGCGAGTCAATTGTTCCAAACTTTTAATTCCGTCTTAAAGAAGCTGAAAAATGTGCTCGAGAAGCATCCGAAGACTCTTGATGAGTTGCATTTTCTTAAACGGCCATTCCGCAGACCGGAAATCGTCGGAGAAACGAAGGCACTGGCAGCGGAAGTCGGAAAGAAAGGAGAATTTTCTAAGGTTGTCAAATCTGTTGATTCCTCTGCTGAAAGAGTGTGCAGCGTTTCGAACGTCATTCGAACTGCTGTTATTCCCTTGACGACGAAAATCTCTTCCGTTGCAGTTGTGCCAAATGAAGCAACAAGTCAGGGAGGAAGTGCTATAGATACAGGATCACGTATTATCCAGAAAAAATGTACAGGATCATATATAATTGAGAAAAAATATGCATGATCAAGTACTATCCGAAAAAATATACAGGATCAAGTACTATCCGAAAAAATATACAGGATCATATACCATTCAGAGAAAATATACAGTATCATATAACATCGAGAGAAAATATACAGGATCATATATCATCCAGAGAAAATATACAGGATAATATACCATCCAGAGAAAATATACAGGATCATATACCATCCAAAGAAAATATACAGGATCATATATCATCCAGAGAAAATATACAGGATCATATACCACCCAGAGATAATATACAGGATCATATACCATCCAGAGAAAATATCTTCAGGATGTCTCAAAATATCTCAAAATATCTTCAAGAGAAAAAATCTTCAGGATCATATCCCATCCAGAGAAAATATTTTCAGGATTATATACCATCGAGAGAAAATATCTTCAGGATCATGGACTATCTCAAAATTTTTTCCAGGGTCATATACTATGCAGAAAAATTCTACAGGATCATGTACCATCCAGAGAAAATATCTATCGGATCAGATATTACCCAGAAAAAATCTACAGGATCATATGCTCTCCAGAGAAAATCCTCAAAACCATCTGCTGCAGAAGAGTTCAATGCACTCCTACAGCAAGATAAATGGATAATGGGGCTGTTAGAATCCTGGTTCAGCTATTATTCAGAATTTGTGGCCGTCGTTCAAAGAAAACAAGATTCTGACGTAGTCCAGGATTTTATAAATGCCTGGAACAGTTTTTTAGTTGAGTGTAAAGACTCCAAGTTTCTTTCAACTTCAGAAATAATAACAGTGATATCGTCGTCTGTACGCAATTTTTCTGTAAACGATGCTGCTGTTTCTCAAATCAACAACATCCTGAATTTGATGGTCGTAACGCCAAGCTCACTGAACGCGTTGCTGGAAAATATCCAGAAGTTAAATCCGGCAGTTTTCGAAACAGCCATGCAGATTTTGAGAATCACTTTGCAGATATGCATCAGTACAAATGTAGGTGCGAACGCTGCAGCTGGAATTAGTAAGTTATTAGGAGGTGCAGCTAACACGTCTCCCAGTGAAATGGGAGAAGGAATTGCAGGATTCCTCTCCCCAATGGACTCTTCGGATATCTGGTGTTAGCCTTGGATATCACAGCACTCTATTTCACTTCCAAAGAAGCGATTAGTGGATCGGCAACCGAACAGGCAAACAAGATCAGACTCGTAAAAGATCAGTTGCAGAAAGAATTAAATAAACTAACGGTAAACTACAAACAGAAGTTGAGAACAATTTCAATTGGGAATTTTTTGATAGTCGTCGTGCTTCCAGAGTAACTTTAAATGTCCCTGTAAGGGCTACCATCTGTCGGATGGGACGTTAAGCAGCTCCCCCATCCCCGTGCTCCTCCATCCCCATGTTCCTCCATCCCCATACTCCTCCATCCCCGTGTTCCTCCATCCCCGTGCTGCTCCATCCCCATGTTCCTCCATCCCCATGCTCCTCCATCAACCGTGCTCTTCCATTCCATTGCTCCTCTATCCCCGTTCTCCTCCATTCACGTGCTCCTGCATCCCCCGTGCTCCTCCATCCCCGTGCTCCTCCATCTCCGTGTTTCTCCATCCCCGTGTTCCTCCATCCCCATGCTGCTCCATCCCTGTGCTCCTCCATCCTCGTGTTGCTCCATCCCCATGTTCCTCCATCCCCATGCTCCTCCACCAACCGTGCTCTTCCATCTCATTGCTCCTGCATCCCCATGCTCCTCCATCCCATTGCTCCTCCATCCCCGTTCTCCTCCATCACAGTGCTCCTCAATCTCCGTGTTTCTCCATCCCGTGTTCCTCCATATCCATGCTCCTCCATCCTCGTGTTGCTCCATCCCCATGTTCCTCCATCCCCATCATCCATCAACCGTGCTCTTCCATCTCATTGCTCCTGCATCCCCATGCTCCTCCATCCCATTGCTCCTCCATCCCCGTTCTCCTCCATTCCCGTGTTCCTGCATCCCCGATGTCCCCCATTCCCGTGCTCCTCCATCCTCCGTGCACCCTTCGTGTCACGTGACACGAAGCCAGATCACTAATTTCTAAAAATATCTTTGACATATATATTTTTTTTTAATTCTGTAGTCAGCCGTAGTGTTTGGATACTTTTTTGAGCGACTGTACCAGTTATGAGACAAAGTAATTTCAGTGTTTTTCAAGATGAAAATAAATTGAGTGAAATATCAGACAGGAATTACGTGGTATAATTTAGGATATAACTGTATTTTTGGAAAATAAGTGTGAAAATTATGCTAAATGAAATAAAATAAAAATGTAATAAAAGTTAAATAATGTAATAAAGATAAAAGGTGTTAAAGAGAACTTTTTCATTATTACAATTTATCGTTTGATCGAAATGAATAATGGAAATAATTTAATAACATTATAGGTGCAGTCGCTGAAAAAAAAAAGTATCCGGACACTATGGTTGATTACAGAATTAAGAAAAAAATCTGGCAACGATTTTTTTTAGAAATCAGTGATCTGGCAACCTTCGTGTCACGTGACACGAAGGTTGCCAGATCACTAATTTCTCAAAGAAAAAAAATATCGTTGCCAGATAATTTTTCTGAATTCTGTAATCGACCATGGTGTTCGGATACTTTTTTGAGCGACTGTAGGTGGTCATATTATTTTGATAGTAGATCGTGTGGGCTCACTCACGGAAATATTGATCGTGTGCAGTTACCGTTCACACAAACTGGAGCGTGTGCAGTTGCTGTACACGCTCCAGATATTTCTCCTGAATTCTGTAATCACGTGACACGAAGGTTGCCAGATCACTAATTTCAAAAAAAATCGTTGCCAGATATTTTTTCTGAATTCTGTAATCAACCATAGTGTTCGGATACTTTTTTGAGCGACTGTAGGTGGTCATATTATTTTGATACTAGATCGTGTGGGCTCACTCACGGAAATATTGAGCGTGTGCAGTTACCGTTCACATCAAACTGGAGCGTGTGCAGTAACTGCACACGCTCCAGTTTGCTGTGAACGGTAACTGGAGCGTGTACAGTTGCTGTACACGCTCCAGATATTTTTCCTGAATTCTGTAATCACGTGACACGAAGGTTGCCAGAATCACTAATTTCTAAAAAGAAATCGTTGCCAGATATTTTTCTGAATTCTGTAATCAACCATATTGTTCGGATACTTTTTTGAGCGACTGTAGGTGGTCATATTATTTTGATACTAGATCGTGTGGGCTCACTCACGGATCGTGTGGGCTTTCACAGCAAACTGGAGCGTGTGCAGTAACTGCACACGCTCCAGTTTGCTGTGAACGGTAACTGGAGCGTGTACAGTTGCTGTACACGCTCCAGATATTTTTCCTGAATTCTGTAATCACGTGACACGAAGGTTGCCATATCACTAATTTCGAAAAAAAATCGTTGCCAGATATTTTTCTTTCTGAATTGTGTAATCAACCATAGTGTCCGGATACTTTTTTTGAGCGACTGTACCGATAAAAAAAACTGTTACCAATTGGTAATGATCTGGCTGTACTGTCAAGGAAAAAAAATTATTAGTTTAAAAAATTATGGATATACTGATTATAAATTTTTCGCTAGAATCGAAAAATAATTCAATGTACTTATATGAAATTGAAGACAAGGGAAAAAAAGGTTTTTGGAAATGGTTTAAAAAAAAAAAAGGTAAAAAAATCGGATATTAATGAGATAAATGATATAATAATTAATGAGATAATAATTTTAGAAATGAGTGATCTGGCAACCTTCGTGTCACGTGACACAAGCACATCCAACATGTTCTTTAATGTGCACAGGGTATGGCTCTCCCGCACAAGGGGCCACGGCTTAACGCCCCATCCGACGGATGGCGGCCTTTCCAAGCCCATCGGTGTCCCCTACTGACCTCGGACAGGGCGGGGAATTTTGCGGAGATAAATCTCAACGTTGACCCAGATGGGACTCGAACCTGAGAACTACAGATTACGAGCCTGGCGCGCTACCAACTGAGCCATCCCCGCCCAGCCCCTCAGGTCACATGGACCCCGAAGGCTCAGAGAATGCTGTGGGAGGGGACCCACTGGAATAGCTGTTGGGAGACAGATGGTAGCCTCCCGTCAAGGCCATCCAGTGTGTTCTTTAACGTGCACAGGGTACGACTCCCCCGCACACGGCGCCTCGGCTTAACGTCCCAACCTACGGACGGCGGCCTTTCCAAGCCCATCGGTGTCCCCTACTGACCGTGGGCAGGGCTCGGAGTTTTGCGGAGATAAATCTCAACGCTGACCCAGCTGGGACTCGAACCTGGGAACTACAGATTACGAGCCTGGCGCGCTACCAATTGAGCCATCCCCGCCCCGCCCCTCAGGTCACATGGACCCCGAAGGCTCAGAGAATGCTGTGGGAGGGGACCCACTGGAATAGCTGTTGGGAGACAGGTGGTAGCCTCCCGTCAAGGCCATCCAGTGTGTTCTTTAACGTGCACAGGGTACGACTCCCCCGCACACGGCGCCTCGGCTTAACGTCCCAACCTACGGACGGCGGCCTTTCCAAGCCCATCGGTGTCCCCTACTGACCGTGGGCAGGGCTCGGAGTTTTGCGGAGATAAATCTCAATGCTGACCTAGCTGGGAGCAGATAGAGCAATATCTACATCAAGATCGTTTTCAGTCAGTGTACTATATATATTGTTTGATGTATTTCCTATTTCCAAGCACACTAATAACACTGATTTTTCCAATATATAAAAAATAAAATAAAGAATGAATATAAAACGTGAAAATAGCTTAGTTTTTCTTAAAGCCAATCGGGAATATATTTCAAAAATCTTTTTGAATATTCAGTCACCGCCACATATTTTTAAAACAAAATTCATGAAATTATGTTATGAATCTTAAACACTTATTTTTATATGTTGCCATTTATAATTGTATTTATATAACATTTGAATATCGAAGTTTTATTTTATTTTGATGTCGGACATTGTAAATTTCTTCTAGTAAATATTATGGCTATTGATATTTTGTTGTACAGTCGCTCAAAAAAATATCCGAACACTATGGTTGATTACAGAATTAAGAAAAAAAATATCTGGTAACTTTTTTTTAGAAATTAGTGATTGTGACAACTTTCGTGTCACGTGACACGAAGGTTGCAAGATCACTAATTTCTAAAAAAAAAAACCGTTGCCAGATATTTTTTTCTGGATATTTGGAGGGGAAAATGCAATATCGTATAAGTAGGAACAAAAAAGTACAGTACCTAATAAGTTGTGAGAAAAGAGTACAATACTGAAATATTATATATATATATCAATAATTATATAAATATTATATATATCATATCAATAATTATATAAATATTATATATATCATATCAATAATTATATAAATATTATATATATATATCATATCAATATTATATAAATATTATACATATATATATCATATCAATAATCATATAAATATTATATATATATATCATATCAATAATTATATAAATATTATATATATCATATCAATAATTATATAAATATTATATATATATATCATATCAATAATTATATAAATATTATATATATATCATATCAATAATTATATAAATATTATATATATATAAATCATATCAATAATTATATAAATATTATATATATCATATCAATAATTATATAAATATTATATATATATATAATATCAATAATTATATAAATATTATATATATATAATATCAATAATTATATAAATATTATATATATATATATATATCATATCAATAATTATATAAATATTATATATATATCATATCAATAATTATATAAATATTATATATATATAAATCATATCAATAATTATATAAATATTATATATATCATATCAATAATTATATAAATATTATATATATATATAATATCAATAATTATATAAATATTATATATATATAATATCAATAATTATATAAATATTATATATATATATATAATATCAATAATTATATAAATATTATATATATATATTTCATATCAATAATTATATAAATATTATATGTATATCATATCAATAATTATATAAATATTATATATATATCATATCAATAATTATATAAATATTATATATATAGTATCATATCGTAGAAATAGCGAAAGTAGTACTAAAATACCTAAGTTGGGAGAAAGTAGTAAAATGGGACCACTTTTTGAAGGTACTAACCAGAGGTGACCACGACCACTGCACAGGCCTTGCCGTCTCGGAAACGTTCTCACCAAGTCGTCTGGCCATTACAATTTGGCCTTTGTCAAACTCACTTAAAGTGTGTTGCCTTTTCCATCTCAAGAACAAGAATAACACTGATCAACAGAGATCAGTGTCAAGTGTTATTTATATCGTTTCATGACTTTCACATCGCGCCGTCGTTTACCTGTAGTTTTAAGGGGCGGAGGTGGCTCAGTCGGTAGCGCGCCAGGCTCGTAATCTGCAGTTCTCAGGTTCGAGTCCCAGCTGGGTCAGCGTTGAGATTTATCTGCGCAAAATTCCCAGCCCTGCCCACGGTCAGTAGGGGACACCGATGGGTTTGGAAAGGCCGCCGTCCGTCGGATGGGACGTTAAGCCGAGCACCGTGTACGGGAGAGCCATACCTTGTGCACGTTAAAGAACACGCTGAATGGCCTTGACGGTAGACTACCATCTGTTTCCCAACAGCTGTTCCAGTGGGTCCCCTCACCCAACCTTCTCTGAGCCTTCGGGGTCCATGTGACCTGGTCATTTAGCCCATGGCGTACAAAAAAGTGCCCCTCAGAGGTAAAACAACCCAACGTAAAGATCACGCTGGATGGCCTTGACGGGAGGCTACCATCTCTCTCCCAACAGCTGTTCCAGTGGGTCCCCTCACCCAACCTTCTCTGAGCCTTCGGGGTCCTTGTGACCTGGCCATTTAGCCCATGGTTTGCAAAGAAGTGCTGCTCAGAGGTAAAAACAACCCAACGATTAAGAACACGCTGGATGGCTTTGACGTGAGGCTACCATCTGTCTCCCAACAGCTGTTCCAGTGGGTCCCCTCCCCCAACCTTCTCTGAGCCATTGGGGTCCTTGTGACCTGGCCATTTAGCCCATGGTGTGCAAAAATGTGCCGCTCAGAGTAAAAACTACCCAACGTTAAAGAACACGCTGGATGGCCTTGACGGGAGGCAACCATCTGTCTCCCAACAGCTGTTCCAGTGGGTTCCCTCCCCCAACCTTCTCTGAGCCATCGGGGTCCTTGTGACCTGGCCATTTAGCCCATGGGTGCAAAAAAGTGCCGCTCAGAGGTAAAAACAACCCAACGATTAAGAACATGCTGGATGGCCTTGCCGGGAGGCTACATCTGTCTGCCAACAGCTGTTCCAGTGGGTCCCCTCCTCCAACCTTCTCTGAGCCTTCCGGGTCCTTGTGACCTGGCCATTTAGCCCATGGTGTGCAAAAAAGTGCCGCTCAGAGGTAAAAACAATCCAACGATTAAGAACATGCTGGATGGCCTTGCCGGGAGGCTACATCTGTCTGCCAACAGCTGTTCCAGTGGGTCCCCTCCTCCAACCTTCTCTGAGCCTTCCGGGTTCTTGTGACCTGGCCATTTAGCCCATGGTGTGCTCAGAGGTAAAACAACCCAATCCCTAATGTTTTGGCTGTTCGGTAAAGCTGTTGCTTTAATATATTTTGCGTTTCTTAATCTCCACAAATGAGCTTTGTCTCATTCAGAGTTTTGTAATTTACAGTTTCAAAAGTGTTTATCTACTTTGGAAAAGGAAACATTTATTTCTATGTGTTATTTTAAGCTTTGAATTACACGTTTGTATCGATGAAGTTAATTTGAATCGAATTGCACTGAAGGAATATCGATCGTAAGGCTTCAATAATTTAATAAATAATTCGCGATTTTTAGTCGTAATAAAAAATAAAAATGCAATAAAAACATAAGAGTTTCAATGGAAACAAATCTCTATATCCCTTTGACAAGTCATACATTTCATATATTATATTTACATATATTTTATATCACTTTTTTTCAAAATATGTATCATCCTTAAGAGTTCAAAGAACTGACATGTGCGTTTATACACTTTGATAAATCATTTGTGGGAAAATGACCAGGTTAACACACCATGGGCTAAATGGTCAGGTCACAAGGACCCCGATGGGTGAGAGAAGGTTGGGGGAGGGGACCCACTGGAACAGCTGTTGGGAGACAGATGGTAGCCTCACGTCAAGGCCATCCAGCGTGTTCTTAATCGTTGGGTTGTTTTTACCTCTGAGCGGCACTTTTTTTGCACACAATGGGCTAAATGACCAGGTTACAAGGACCCCGATGGCTCAGAGAAGGTTGGGGGAGGGGACCCACTGGAACAGCTGTTGGGAGACAGATGGTAGCCTCCCGTCAAGGCCATCCAGCTGTTCTTTAACGCTGGGTAGTTTTTCCTCTAAGCGGCACTTTTTTTGCACACCATGGGCTAAATGACCAGGTCACAAGGACCCCGAAGTCTCAGAGAAGGTTGGGGAGGGGACCCACTGGAATAGCTGTTTTAAGACAGATGGTAGCCTCCCATCAAGGCCATCGAGCATGTTCTTTAACGTTGGGTTGTTTTACCTCTAAGCGGCAATTTTTGCACACCATGGGCTAAATGGCCAGGTCACAAGGACCCCGAAGGGTCAGAGAATGTTGGGGGAGGGGACCCACTGGAACAGCTGTTGGGAGACAGATGGTAGCCTCCCGTCAAGGCCATCCAGCGTGTTCTTTAACGTGCACAGGGTATGGCTCTCCCGCACACGTAGCCACGGCTTAACGTCCCATCCGACGGACGGCATCCTTTCCAAGCCCATCGTTGTCCCCTACTGAGCGAGTGTAAGTCAGGGATTTTTGCGGAGACAAATCACAGATTACGAGCCTGGCGAGCTACCGAATGAGCCAAACATTTTTGAAAAGGCTACAACTTTAATAGATGTGGCATCAATTTCTATTCATTGGGAAAGGTAGCAATTTCTACGCTATATTGCAAAAAGTGTCCGAACACTTTTTGCAAAATAGTGTACTTCCGAAGAGAGAAATAAAAAAAAATGACATAGAGTTGCTCTAATAATGATTATTAACATTTTTTTAAAGACGTTTTTCAATATCATTAAATATAGAGATCCGGATTTTCAATTTCCAGTTTCAATACTGAGATCTTCAGACGAAATATTAAATATTTGTGGTAATAAATAAATATATGTAATGTTTTTTGTACAGTCGCTCAAAAAAGTGTCCGAACACTATGGTTGATTACAGAATTCAGAAAAAATATCTGGCAATGACTTTTTTAGAAATTGTGATCTGGCAACCTTCGTGTCACGTGATTACAGAATTCAGGAAAAATATCTGGAGCGTGTACAGCAACTGTACACGCTCCAGTTACCGTTCACAGCAAACTGGAGCGTGTGCAGTTACTGTACACGCTCCAGTTTGCTGTGAACGGTAACTGCACACGCTCAATATTTCCGTGAGTGAGCCCACACGATCTAGTATCAAAATAATATGACCACCTACAGTCGCTCAAAAAAGTATCCGAACACTATGGTTGATTACAGAATTCAGGAAAAATATCTGGAGCGTGCACAGCAACTGTACACGCTCCAGTTATAGTTCACAGCAAACTGGATCGTGTGCAGTTACTGCACACGCTCCAGTTTGCTGTGAACGGTAACTGCACACGCTCAATATTTCCGTGAGTGAGCCCACACGATCTAGTATCAAAATAATATGACCACCTACAGTCGCTCAAAAAAGTATCCGAACACTATGGTTGATTACAGAATTCAGAAAAAAATATAATTCAATGATTTTTTTTAGAAATTAGTGATATGGCAACCTTCGTGTTACGTGACACGAAGGTTGTCAGATCACTAATTTCTAAAAAAAATCGTTGCCAGATATTTTTTCTGAATTCTGTAATCAACCGTTGTGTTCGGATACTTTTTTGAGCGACTGTACAATGATCAGACCAGCTCTAAGCATTTCCATAGTAATTTCATCTACCCCTGGGGATTGATGAAGTTTAAGTTTAGAAATAGCCAAAATAACTTCAGATTGTGTTATAGCATGGCCTCTATATACTTACCAGGCCCGAACATTCGGTTTCTGACGTCACCAACGTGAGGCTGTGGAAGAGTTGTAGGGTTGGGTTGTTTTACCTCTGAGCGGCACTTTTTTGCACACCATGGGCTAAATGGCCAGGTCACATGGACCCCGAAGACTCATAGAAGGTTGGGGAAGGGGACCCACTGGAACAGCTATTGGGAGACAGATGGTAGCCTCCCGTCAAGGCCATCCAGCGTGTTCTTTAACGTTGGGTAGTTTTTCCTCTGAGCGGCACATTTTTGCACACCATGGGCTAAATGGCCAGGTCACAAGGACCCCAAAAGCTCAGAGAAGGTTGGGGGAGGGCACACCCACTGGAACAGCTATTGGGAGACAGATGGTAGCTCCCCGTCAAGACCATCCAGCGTGTTCCTTAACATACACAGAGTATAGCTCTACCGCATACGGGGTCACGGCTTAACGTCCCATCCGGCGTCCTTTCCATGCTTATCGGTGTCCCCTACTGACCGTGGGCAGGGCGGAGAGTTTTGCGGAATTGTTCAAGCCTCTTTCGTGTAATTCATTATGTAATTTTAAAATGGGAATTTCCGGGTCTATATTGCGGAGGACGAATTTAGTTAAGATCTCCGTCATGATTTATTCTCAACTGACTTTTCAGTAATTGTTCGATGTTCAAGATTTCACGCATGCACGCGGCCATCTTGGTTCCTATTGAATTGAATAAGTTTCTTTCACTCAAACATACATATATAGGCAGTCCCGTGGCTGAGTGATCTCAGGGACCTGGGTTCGAGTCCTGGGTAAGTCATGGATGTGTGTGTTGTCTTTCTGCTGAGGTCTTACCATCCTCACAGACCTACCTTGGCGAATTAAACTGACAGACTCCTGTCAGACCTCTGTGGCAAGCAGTTGCTTGAGGGAGTATTTATTTTTATTATACATATATTCGTACATAAAACACAGACAAGTTCAGAGATGAAAACGGAGAACATAATAAGCGGTAGCTTTTGAATAAATATTTCCTGAACTACGATTAAATTTAAAAGTTTACAGACGGCCTTCATTTAAACATTTATTTTAGCACGTGAATTTTTTTGGTCTGACTCTATCATTGGGTTGGGTTGTTTTACCTCTGAGCGGCACTTTTTTCCACACTATGCGCTAAATGGCCAGGTCACATGGACCCCGAAGGCTCAGAGAAGGTTGGGGGGTGGGGACCTCTGGAACAGCTGTTGGGAGACAGATGGTAGCCTCCCGTCAAGGCCATCCAGCGTGTTCTTTAACGTTGGGTTGTTTTACCTCTGAGCGGCACTTTTTTGTGCACCATGGGCTAAAGGGCCAGGTCACAAGGACCCCGAAGGCTCAGAGGCTCAGAGAAGGTTGCGGAAGGGGACCCACTGGAACAGCTGTTGGGAGACAGATGGTAGTCTCCCATCAAGGCCATCCAGCGTGTTCTTTAACGTGCACAGGGTATGGCTCTCCCGTACACGGAGCCACGGCTTAACGTCCCATCTGACGGACGGCGGCCTTTCCAAGCCCATCGGTGTCCTCTACTGACTGTGGGCAGGGCGGGGAATTTTGCGGAGATAAATCTCAACGCTGAACCAGCTGGGACTCGAACCTGCGAACTGCAGATTACGAGCCTGGCGCGCTACCGACTGAGCCACCCCAGCCATGTTAGGTGTTGTTGACAAACATAACTGCAAGTAAGCTTTCTTCTTAAAAACATAAAATTATATTCACCATCAAGCAGCTTCCTGAATCTTATATATAAAAGTTTAACAATTCTTTGCCTATATTAACACTTACTCTCATTAATGGGGCGGGGGTGGCTCAGTCGGTAGCGCGCCAGGCTCGTAATCTGTAGTTCCCAGGTTCGAGTCCCAGCTGGGTCAGCGTTGAGATCTATCTCCGCAAAATTCCCTGCCCTGCCCACGGTCAGTAGGGGACACCGATGGGCTTGGAAAGGCCGCCGTCCGTCGGATGGGACGTTAAGCCGTGGCCCTGTGTGCGGGAGAGCTATACCCTGTGCACGTTATAGAACACTCTGGATGGCCTTGACGGGAGGCTACCATCTGTCTCCCAACAGCTGTTGCAGTGGGTCCCCTCCCCCAACCTTCTCTGAGCCTTCGGGGTCCTTGTGACCTGGCCATTTAGCCCATTGTGTGCAAAAAATTGCCGCTCAGAGGTAAAACAACCCAACGTTAAAGAACACGCTGGATGGCCTTGACGGGAGGCTCCATCTGTCTCTCAACAGCTGTTCCAGTGGGTCCCCTCCCCCAACCTTCTCTGAGCCTTCGGGGTCCTTGTGACCTGGCCATTTAGCCCATTGTGTGCAAAAAATTGCCGCTCAGAGGTAAAACAACCCAACGTTAAAAAACTCGCTGGATGGCCTTGACGGGAGGCTACCATCTGTCTCCCAACAGCTGTTCCAGTGGGTCCCCTACCCCAACCTTCTCTGACCCTTCGGGGTCCTTGTGACCTGGCCATTTAGCCCATGGTGTGCAAAAAAAGTGCCGCTCACAGATAAAACAACAACAACCCTAATTGGACCTGGTAGGCCACCACTGGTAAATTAATAAAATCTAATTTAGTTTAAACGTTTTTCCCAATTCTGTTAAACGCTAGGTGGCGTTTCATTCGCATTTATATAATGCGATTAAACAGCGAATATCTTTCTTGGAAGGATTCTTAGAAACTGTTGTCAAAGTATGGCTGTGTTTAAGTGTTTGCTGTACCTTTATGTAGTTGTGGGATTTCTGCAAGAAGTTCTCGGATTTGGTAAGTTCAAGATTATGTTACTTCACAATCTGCTTTATCGTTTAAACATTTGTGTTCCTTTATAACTGGGGGGCGGGGGTGGCTCAGTCGGTAGCGCGCCAGGCTCGTAAACTGTAGTTCCCAGGTTCGAGTCCCAGCTGGGTCAGCGTTGAGATTTATCTCCGCAAAAATTCTCCGCCCTGCCCACGGTCAGTAGGGGACACCGATGGGCTTGGAAAGGCCGCCGTCCGTCTGATGGGACGTTAAGCCGTGGCTCCGTGTGCTGGAGAGCCATACCCTGTGCACGTTAAAGAACATGCTGGACGGGCTTGACGGGAGGCTACCATCTGTCTCCCAACAGCTGTTCCAGTGGGTCCCCTTCCGCAACCTTCTCTGAGCCTTCGGGGTCCTTGTGACCTGGCCCTTTAGCCCGTGGTGCACAAAAAAGTGCCGCTCAGAGGTAAAACAACCGAACGTTAAAGAACCGCTGGATGGCCTTGACGGGAGACTACCATCTGTCTCTCAACAGCTGTTCCAGTGGGTCCCCTCCAACAACCTGAGTCTTCGTGGTCCTTGTGACCTGACAATTGAGCCCATTGTGTGCAAAAAAGCCACTCAGTGCTAAAGCAATTCAATCAAAATTTTGATCGAAATTTATTCTGCAAAACTCCCCAGCCTGCCTTCTCAGTAAAGGACACCAGTGGGGTTGTAAAGACCGCCCTTCAGATGGCACGTTAAGCCTTACCGCGTGAGAGCCCATACTTTGTGCCTATTAAAGAAAGCTATGTGGCCTTGACGAAGGCTGTCTCCTAATAATTGTCCAACGGGTTCCTTTGCCTCAACCTTTAAGCACTCGGGAGTCCTGACTATTTAGCCCATTGTGTGCACAAACTATTTCTCAATTTAAGAAATTCCACCCGGAATGAATCTAAGCAACAAGGTGCTATGAGGCTCTGGGAATATTTTCCAAGAGTGACGTGGGAGGGACGTGTAAGAGAAGTCACGTGTGTCGCCAGGCTACATCACGTGACAAGTTGGATGTCTTAAGTTGTGACGAGGAATGTCTATATTTTTTCCGGGACAAAGATCCTAAACAACAGAAACAGGATATCCATCGGTAGCGCTCCAGGCTCGTAATCTGTAGTGCCAAGGTTCGAGTCCCAGCTGGGTCAGCGTTCAGATTTATCTCCGCAAAAATTCCCCGCCCTGCCCACGGTCAGTAGGGGACACCGATGGGCTTGGAAAGGCCGCCGTCCGTCCGATGGGACGTTAAGCCGTGGCCCCGTGTGCGGGAGAGCCATACCCTGTGCACGTTATAGAACACGTTGGATGGCCTTGACGGGAGGCTTCAATCTGTCTCCCAACAGCTGTTCCAGTGGGTCCCCTCCCCCAACCTTCTCTGAGCCTTCGGGGTCCATGTGACCTGGCCATTTAGCCCATGGTGTGCAAAAAAGTGCCGCTCAGAGGTATAACAACCCAACCCAATAACCGGTGAACTTTAAACACCCTGGATTGCCGTAAGCTTCAATGTTTAGAGAGTTCCTTCCCCCAATATTCTGAACCCTTTGGGGGTTCTTGTGACTTGGCCCTTTAGCCCAATGTGTGCCAAAAGATCCCCTATTTTACGATATGCTAGTGTTAGAGAAATGTTATCAGGAGACTTAAATACATGTATTAATTTATCACGACTTTGTTTCAGCCGTTAATGTTAATGATAAAGATTGTGGTGATGATCATTTTCCTTGTGATGATGGAGACTGTATAGTGAAGAGCAGATGGTGCGATTATACAGCCGACTGCAGCGACGATTCGGACGAAACCTTCTGTCAAAAGGTCTCATTTGGATTTTTTTCTTCCGCGGGTAAGTAATCCCTGTCTGTAATAAGTTGCTAAATCTCTTGTTAGAGTTGAGCTTTTTTGAAATTAAACTGACTTCAAGTTCAACCTTTCTCACTGCACCCGATAGAACGAAAAATTATTCCCATCTTCCTATTATTTTTGGCTTGGAGAAAAGGTCGTTCCATCGTATCTTTTGAATGCGATGGAAAAACTTAAAGATTTATGTGTCAAATGAAAGGTTGTGAAGCGGGGAGTATCATGGGCTATGAGACATTGACCCCCCCCCCACCATGCGTAGGGGCGGGGGTGGATCAATCTGTAGTGAGCCAGGCTCGTAATCTGTAGTTCCCAGGTTCGAGTCCCAGCTGGGTCAGCGTTGAGATTTATCTCCGCAAAATTCCCCGCCTTGCCCACGGTCAGTAGGGGACACCAATGGGCTTGGAAAGACCGCCGTCCGTCGGATGGGACGTTAAGTCATGGTCCCGTGTGCGGGAGAGCCATACCCTGTGCACGTTAAAGAACACGCTGGATGCCCTTGACGGGAGGCTACCGTCTCCCAACAGCTGTTCCAGTGGGTCCCTCCCCCAACCATCTCTGAGCCTTCGGGGTCCATGTGACCTGGCCATTTCGTCCATGGTGTGCAAAAAAGTGCCGCTCAGAGGTAAAACAACCCAACGTTAAAGAACAGGCTGGATGGCCTTGACGGGAGGCTACCATCTGTCTCCCAACAGCTGTTCCCTCCCTCGACCATCTCTGAGCCTTCGGGGTCCATGTGACCTGGCCATTTAGCCCATGGTGTTCAAAAAAGTTCCGTTCAGACGTAAAACAACCCAACCCACAAAAATTCACGTGCTAAAATAAATGTTTAAATGAAGGCCGTCTGTAACGTTTTAAATTTAATCGTGTTTCAGGAAACATTTATTCAAAAGCTACCGCTTATTATGTTCTCCGTTTTCATCTCTGAATTTGTCTGTGTTTTAAGTACGAATATATGTAGAATAAAAATAAATACCCCTCAAGCAGCTGCTTACCACAGATGTCTGACAGGAGCCTGTCAGTTTAATTCGCCAAGGTAGGTCTGTGAGGATGGTAGGACCTCAGCAGAAAGACAACACACACATCCATGACTTACCCAGGACTCGAACCCAGGTCCCTGAGATCACTCGGCCACGGGACTGCCTATATATGTATGTTTGAGTGAAAGAAACTTATTCAATTCAATAGGAACCAAGATGGCCGCGTGCATGCGTGAAATCTTGAACATCGAACAATTACTGAAAAGTCAGTTGAGAATAAATCATGACGGAGATCTTAACAACTAAATTCGTCCTCCGCAACTTAGGGGGCGGGGGTGGCTCAGTCGGTAGCGCGCCAGGCTCGTAATCTGTAGTTCCCAGGTTCGAGTCCCAGCTGGGTCAGCGTTGAGATTTATCTCCGCAAAATTTCCCCCGCCCTGCCCACGGTCAGTAGGGGACACCGCTGGGCTTGGAAAGGCCGCCGTCCGTCGGATGGGACGTTAAGCCGTGGCCCCGTGTGCGGGAGAGCCATACCCTGTGCACGTTAAAGAACACGCTGGATGGCCTTGACGGGAGACTACCATCTGTCTCCCAACAGCTGTTCCAGTGGGTCCCCTCCCCCAACCTTCTCTGAGCCTTCGGGGTCCATGCGACCTGGCCATTTAGCCCATGGTGTGCAAAAAAGTGCCGCTCAGAGGTAAAACAACCCAACCGCAACATAGACCCGCAAATTCCCATTTTAAAATTACATAATGAATTACACGAAAGAGGCTTGAACAATTCCGCAAAACTCCCCGCCCTGCCCACGGTCAGTAGGGGACACCGATAGGCATGGAAAGGCCGCCATCCGTCGGATGGGACATTAAGCCGTGTCCCCGTATGCGGGAGAGCCATACTCTGCATGTTAAGGAACACGCTGATGGCCTTGACTGGAGGCTACCATCTGTCTTCCAACAGCTGTTCCAGTGGGTCCCCTCCCCCAACCTTCTCTGAGCCTTCGGGGTCCTTGTGACCTGGCCATTTAGCCCATGGTGTGCAAAAAAGTGCCGCTCAGAGGTGAAACAACCCAACGTTAAAGAACACGCTGATGGCCTTGACGGGAGGCTACCATCTGACTCCCAACAGCTGTTCCAGTGGGTCCCCTCCCCCAACCTTCTCTGAGCCTTCGGGGTCCATGTGACCTGGCCATTTAGCCCATGGTGTGCACAAAAGTGCCGCTCAGAGGTAAAACAACCCAACGTTAAAGAACACGCTGATGGCCTTGACGGGAGGCTACCATCTGTCTTCCAACAGCTGTTCCAATGGGTCCCTCCCCCAACCTTCTCTGAGCCTTTGGGGTCCATGTGACCTGGCCATTTAGCCCATGGTGTGCAAAAAAGTGCCGCTCAGAGGTAAAACAACCCAACGTTAAAGAACACGCTGATGGCCTTGACTGGAGGCTACCATCTGTCTTCCAACAGCTGTTCCAATGGGTCCCTCCCCCAACCTTCTCTGAGCCTTTGGGGTCCATGTGACCTGGCCATTTAGCCCATGGTGTGCAAAAAAGTGCTGCTCAGAGGTAAAATAACCCAACGTTAAAGAACACACTGATGGCCTTGACGGGAGGCTACCATCTGTCTTCCAACAGCTGTTCCAATGGGTCCCCCTCCCCCAACCTTCTCTTAGCCTTCGGGGTCTTTGTGACCTGGCCATTTAGCCCATGGTGTGCAAAAAAGTGCCGCTCAGAGGTAAAACAACCCAATCCACACTGGTTTTGATTCACCCGAAGGAATTCGCACGTAGCCAATGTTTTTACTCTGATTGAACTGAACGTTCATTTTGAATTTTATGCCTATCTTTTCTGCGGGTAGAGTGAAAAAGCGGGTGCAGAAATTTTGTTTTGCATATTAAATGAAGCTGTTGATAAATATGCAGGTTTATGTAGAATCAAAAATAAAGAATCTTAAATTTCTCAATTTCTTTCTAGTGTTGATAATTAGCTCCGTGTGGAAATTACCATTTAATAATCCCCACCTCCCACGTTAAAAAACAGCTCTAGAATCTAAGATTTTGACTCTTCCAGATCCCAATAGGTGTCGTGCAGATCACTTCCATTGTATCGACGGCCCTTGCATTCCCGAAGGAGGCAGATGTGACGGAGTTCCTTCTTGCGACGATTTTTCTGATGAAGAGGATTGCGGTGAGTTGCGAAACTAATATTTTGTTTTTCTTCGTAGTGGGGGACACAGATGGGTTTTGAAATGCCGCCGTCCGTCACATGGGATGTTAAGCTGTGACCCCTCCCTCCGTGTCATTTCTGTACGTGTCAACAATTTGTTCCAGGTTAAATCGGCGCTGGTTTCAGAGAGACGGGTGGTGGTGGTGGTGGTCGTCGTCAGAGAGACGGGGTGGTCGTTAACATAGACGGGTGGTGGTGGTGGTTGTCAACATAGACGGGTGGTGGTGGTGGTCGTCAACATAGACGGGTGGTGGTGGTGGTCGTCAACATAGACGGGTGGTGGTGGTGGTCGTCAACATAGACGGGTGGTGGTGGTGGTCGTCAACATAGACGGGTGGTGGTGGTGGTCGTCAACATAGACGGGTGGTGGTGGTGGTCGTCAACATAGACGGGTGGTGGTGGTGGTCGTCAACATAGACGGGTGGTGGTGGTGGTCGTCAACATAGACGGGTGGTGGTGGTGGTCGTCAACATAGACGGGTGGTGGTGGTCGTCAACATAGACGGGTGGTGGTGGTGGTCGTCAACATAGACGGGTGGTGGTGGTGGTCGTCAACATAGACGGGTGGTGGTGGTGGTCGTCAACATAGACGGGTGGTGGTGGTGGTCGTCAACATAGACGGGTGGTGGTCGTCAACATAGACGGGTGGTGGTCGTCAACATAGACGGGTGGTGGTCGTCAACATAGACGGGTGGTGGTGGTGGTCGTCAACATAGACGGGTGGTGGTGGTGGTCGTCAACATAGACGGGTGGTGGTGGTGGTCGTCAACATAGACGGGTGGTGGTGGTGGTCGTCAACATAGACGGGTGGTGGTGGTGGTCGTCAACATAGACGGGTGGTGGTGGTGGTCGTCAACATAGACGGGTGGTGGTGGTGGTCGTCAACATAGACGGGTGGTGGTGGTGGTCGTCAACATAGACGGGTGGTGGTGGTGGTCGTCAACATAGACGGGTGGTGGTGGTGGTCGTCAACATAGACGGGTGGTGGTGGTGGTCGTCAAGAGAGACGGGGGGGGTGGTGGTCGTCAGAGAGACGGGGGGGGTGGTCGTCGTCAGAGAGACGGGGGGGGGGTGGTCGTCGTCAGAGAGACGGGGGGGGTGGTGGTCGTCGTCAGAGAGACGGGGTGGTGGTGGTCGTCAGATAGGTGGTGGTTTCAGAATAAATTGTCAAAACATGCGAGGCAATGTCGAAAGCTCAGACTACTAGGACTAGCTTGTATTGGCAGAAACGTTTCAGTGGCAGAGTGCCAGGGCTCGATGGCTCATTTGGTAGCGCTTTAATTTCATTAATCTGCAATTTCCAGGTTGGAGTCCCACATGTGTTGGCGTTGATTTTTATCTCCGCTAAAGCCGCACTCTGCGCATGGTGAGAAAGGGAACCTATGAGCATGGAAGAGCAGCAGTCCATCGGATGGATGTTAGGACGAGGTTACGTGGAGAGAAGAGCCTTGTGCACGCTCGATAGCCTCGACTTGAAATCGGTAGGGAACACCAACTGTTTTGTAAATGTCACTGTCATGACATTAAGCCGTGGTCCTGTGTTGAAGAACACACTGGATGGTTGGGTTTTACCTCTGAGCGGCACTTTTTTTGCCCATAACTGCTACATGGCAGTCACAAGGACCCCGAAGGTTGGGAGGGGAACAGCTGTTGGGAGACAGAGGGAAGCCTCCCATCAAGGCCTTCCAGCGTGTTCTTTAACCTGCACAGGGTATGGCTCTCACGCAGAGGATGTCACGGTTTAACCTCCCATTCGACGGACGGTGGCATTTTCAAGTCCATCGCTGTCCCCTACTGACCTGTGGGCAATGCTAGAGTTGTGCGAAGATAAATCTTAACTCTGGCCCAGGCTCTAACTTGAGAACTGTACATTATGAACCTGGCGCGTTACCAACTGAACCCCCCCCCCCCCGTGCAGGGCGGGGGTGGCTCAGTCGGTAGCACGCCAGGCTCGTAATCTGTAGTTCCCAGGTTCGAGTCCCAGCTGGGTCAGCGTTGAGATTTATCTCCGCAAAATTCCCCGCCCTACCCACGGTCAGTAGGGGAAACTGATGGGCTTGGAAATGAAACCATCCGTCGGATGGGACGTTAAGCCGTGACCCCGTGTGCTGGAGAGCCATACCCTGTGTACGTTAAAGAACACGCTGGATGGCCTTGACGGGAGGCTACCATCTGTCTCCCAACAGCTGTTCCAGTGGGTCCCCTCCTCCAACCTTCTCTGAGCCTTCGGGGTCCTTGTGACCTAGCCATTTTAGCCCATGGTGTGCAAAAAAGTGCCGCTCAGAGGTAAAACAACCCAACGTTAAAGAACACGCTGGATGGCCTTGACGGGAGGCTACCATCTGTCTCCCAACAGCTGTTCCAGTGGGTCCCCTCCCCCAACCTTCTCTGAGCCTTCGGGGTCCTTGTGACCTGGCCATTTAGCCCATGGTGTGCAAAAAAGTGCTGCTCAGAGGTAAAACAACCCAACCCTTAATATTAAAATGAAATTAATAAAAATATTAATTTTGCCCTCATAAGTTTCTGGTTGAATAGGATGGCCATCTTCTGTCGATTTAGCAGTGCCTTAAGGACACCTTTTAATTACAAGGCATTGGTGGTGTCCTTGTCACCTGGTCATTTAGCCTATTGTGTGCAAAATGTCTCTCAAATGTAAAACCAACCCAACGTTTAGACCCAATATTATTGGCAAGTATAAACTTTCATCTTGAAGTAATTTCTTAAAAAGGACACTAATGTTCAAAAAGAGTTTTTTCGAAAAAATGTTTTCTATTTTTGTAAGTAGTATTTGCAGTAAATTCATTAATTGATTTGTTCTAATATTAACTACTGTCGTTATTTTACAGAAGTTTTCTTGAATCTGGCAGTCAGTACAGAAATCCACGCCGCTACCAGAGATGTCATTTCCTATACTACCAAATCAATGTCAACTGAGAGTTCAGTGACTGGGAAATCAGAAGATATCCACCATCTTGATCCAGAAACTATTAAATCGGCATCGGATATCGACCATCTTGAACCAGAAACTGTTAAATCGGCACCGGATATCCACCATCTTAAACCAGAAACTGTTAAATCGGCATCGGATATCCACCATCTTGAACCAGAAACTGTTAAATCGGCATCGGATATCCACCATCTTGAACCAGAAACTGTTAAATCGGCATCGGATATCCACCATCTTGAACCAGAAACTGTTAAATCGGCATCGGATATCCACCATCTTGAACCAGAAACTGTTAAATCGGCATCGGATATCCACCATCTTGAACCAGAAACTGTTAAATCGGCATCGGATATCCACCATCTTGAACCAGAAACTGTTAAATCGGCATCGGATATCCACCATCTTGAACCAGAAACTGTTAAATCGGCATCGGATATCCACCATCTTGAACCAGAAACTGTTAAATCGGCATCGGATATCCACCATCTTGAACCAGAAACTGTTAAATCGGCATCGGATATCCACCATCTTGAACCAGAAACTGTTAAATCGGCATCGGATATCCACCATCTTGAACCAGAAACTGTTAAATCGGCATCGGATATCCACCATCTTGAACCAGAAACTGTTAAATCGGCATCGGATATCCACCATCTTGAACCAGAAACTGTTAAATCGGCATCGGATATCCACCATCTTGAACCAGAAACTGTTAAATCGGCATCGGATATCCACCATCTTGAACCAGAAACTGTTAAATCGGCATCGGATATCCACCATCTTGAACCAGAAACTGTTAAATCGGCATCGGATATCCACCATCTTGAACCAGAAACTGGGAAATCGGCATCGGATATCCACCATCTTGAACCAGAAACTGTTAAATCGGCATCGGATATCTACCATCTTGAACCAGAAACTGGGAAATCTGCATCGGATATCAACCATCTTGAACCAGAAACTGTTAAATCGGCATCGGATATCCACCATCTTGAACCAGAAACTGTTAAATCGGCATCGGATATCCACCATCTTGAACCAGAAACTGGGAAATCTGCATCGGATATCAATCTTCGATTAGACACTGCTAAATCAACAGAAGATGACCATCATATTCAACCAGAAGCTAATGAACTCAAAATTAATATTCTTCAACCGCGAGTGAAAATTACTGAATCCAAAAATGACATTCTAGACTCTGTCGATCCAAAACGAGAGGCTGGTGAACCGAGAATTGAGATCCACAGACTTTTCGAACCAAGAAATTCGATTCTGAAATCTCTCGAACCGGGATCTGCGATTAAACTGAAAGAACTGACTGAGATAAGCGAAGAACTGAGACTTCTAAAACAAGAGTTGAAACTGCTCAATCGAACTCTGCAAGAATCGAAAGTTGAGTCTCCGGAACCGATAACGTCTCTCCAGGTTCAACAAACGCAATCTGCACTTGACAAGTCTGAGATTATCGTTGAGAGCAGACAGATCGCAGAAAGATGGCTGCTGGAGCAGCGACATGCTGATTGGGGATGGGATGAAGAAACTGCTCGTGTCATAGTGGCTCTGCAACTCTCGAATCCTCAGTTCTTCACTGAAAACACAAAAGATGGTCAATTAATGACTAAAGAGCTTCAGTTGCAACTTTCCACAGATTTATTGAAGTAAGTAAAGGTTTCTTCAGTTACTTTCAATTTCAACATAAGAAAAAATTGACTGCATCTGACCCATGACCTTGCTGTTGAGCTCATCACTTTAAACTTACGGTCAACCTTTACTAGTTGTCCCAACCTTACCTTGGGGGTCGAGTCCTTGTGACTAGGACACCGATGGGCTTGGAAAGACCGTCGTCCATCGGATGGGACGTTAAGCCGTGGTCCCGTATGCGGGAGAGCCATACTCTGTGCATGTGAAAGAACATGCTGGATGGCTTTGACGGGAGGCTACCATCTGTCTCCCAACAGCTGTTCCAGTGGGTCCCCTCCCCCAACCTTCTCTGAGCCTTCGGGGTCCATGTGACCTGGCCATTTAGCCGATGGTGTGCAAAAAAGTGCCGCTCAGAGGTAAAACAACCCAACATTAAAGAACACGCTGGATGGTCTTGACGGGAGGCTACCATCTGTCTCTCAACAGCTGTTCCAGTGGGTCCCCTCCCCCAACCTTCTCTGAGCCTTCAGGGTCCATGTGACCTGGCCATTTAGCCCATGGTGTGCAAAATGTGCCCATGGTGTGCCATGGTGTGCATTTTAGCCCATGGTGCCGCTCAGAGGTAAAACCCAACGTTAAAGAACACGCTGGATGGCCTTGACGGGAGGCTACCATGTCTCCCAACAGCTGTTCCAGTGGGTCCCCTCCACCAACCTCCTCTGAGCCTTCGGGGTCCATGTGACCTGGCCATTTAGCCCATGGTGTGCAAAAAAGTGCCGCTCAGAGGTAAATCAACCCAACGTTAAAGAACACGCTGGATGGCCTTGACGGGAGGCTACCATCTGTCTCCCAACAGCTGTTCCAGTGGGTCCCCTCCCCCAACCTTCTCTGAGCCTTCGGGGTCCATGTGACCTGGCCATTTAGCCCATGGTGTGCAAAAAAGTGCCGCTCAGAGCTAAAACAACCCAACAACCCTTGTGACTAATGGTGTAGACAGAAGTTTCGAACCGCAATTATGACATGTTTGTGTTTTTGTCAGTGGCTTGACATTTTGGTCGGGGAATGATGTTCCTCAAATCTAACCTAGTTCTTTACAATATAAGGTTTAACAATAAAATTCAAAAATCGTTGATTACTTGCAGTTGTCTGTCAGTTTGTGGTGTTCCGTAGTTCACGTTTCAAACTTTAGATTAAAAATACTATTGAAGCCCCCAATGAAGATTTATAACATTCCCTGACCAACCCCTCTACATTCGAAAAAATCCGCTTCTGGAAAAGCTAGCAATCTTTTATGAATTCTTTGGCAAAAAGCTTTGGGTGTCTTCTGGAATTCTTTGGCAAAAGGCTTTGGGTGCCTTGTGGAATTCTTTGACAAAAAGCTTTGGGTGCATTGTGGAATTCTTTGACAAAAAGCTTTGGGTGCCTTGTGGAATTCTTTGACAAAAAGCTTTGGGTGCATTGTGGAATTCTTTGGCAAAAGGCTTTGGGTGCCTTGTGGAATTCTTTGACAAAAAGCTTTGGGTGTCTTCTGGAATTCTTTGGCAAAAAGCTTTGGGTGTCTTGTGGAATTCTTTGGCAAAAAGCTTTGGGTGTCTTCTGGAATTCTTTGGCAAAAGGCTTTGGGTGCCTTGTGGAATTCTTTGACAAAAAGCTTTGGGTGTCTTCTGGAATTCTTTGGCAAAAAGCTTTGGGTGTCTTGTGGAATTCTTTGGCAAAAAGCTTTGGGTGTCTTGTGGAATTCTTCGGCAAAAAGCTTTGGGTGTCTTGTGGAATTCTTCGGCAAAAAGCTTTGGGTGTCTTGTGGAATTCTTTGGCAAAAAGCTTTGGGTGTCTTGTGGAATTCTTTGGCAAAAAGCTTTGGGTGTCTTGTGGAATTCTTTGGCAAAAGGCTTTGGGTGCCTTCTGGACTTCTTTGGCAAAAGGCTTTGGGTGCCTTGTGGAATTCTTTGACAAAAAGCTTTGGGTGTCTTGTGGAATTCTTTGGCAATAGGCTTTGGATGCCTTGTGGAATTCTTTGGAAAAAAGCTTTGGGTGTCTTGTGGAATTCTTTGGCAAAAAGCTTTGGGTGTCTTGTGGAATTCTTTGGCAAAAAGCTTTGGGTGTCTTGTGGAATTCTTTGGCACAAAGCTTTGGGTGTCTTGTGGAATTCTTTGGCACAAAGCTTTGGATGTCTTGTGGAATTCTTCGGCAAAAGGCTTTGGGTGTCTTGTGGAATTCTTTGGCACAAAGCTTTGGGTGTCTTGTGGAATTCTTTGGCACAAAGCTTTGGATGTCTTGTGGAATTCTTTGGCACAAAGCTTTGGATGTCTTGTGGAATTCTTTGGCACAAAGCTTTGGATGTCTTGTGGAATTCTTTGGCACAAAGCTTTGGGTGTCTTGTGGAATTCTTTGGCACAAAGCTTTGGATGTCTTGTGGAATTCTTTGGCACAAAGCTTTGGGTGTCTTGTGGAATTCTTTGGCACAAAGCTTTGGGTGTCTTGTGGAATTCTTTGGCAAAAAGCTTTGGGTGTCTTGTGGAATTCTTTGGCAAAAAGCTTTAGGTGTCTTGTGGAATTCTTTGGCAAAAGGCTTTGGGTGTCTTGTGGAATTCTTTGGCAAAATGCTTTGGGTGTCTTGTGGAATTCTTTGGCACAAAGATTTGGGTGTCTTGTGGAATTCTTTTGCACAAAGCTTTGGATGTCTTCTAGAATTTGGCAAAGTGGTTGGGGGAGGTACTTTTTAGAATCCTTCTGCAAAACGTTTGAAGGAAAGCTTAATACGGTTTAATACGAAATAATTTATTTTTCAGGAACCAAAGTCAGGTGATGTCTCTTTGTCAGCTTTGCTTGTACATCAATGCTTTGTTAGCGACCTGCACGAATCCCAGAAACTTCCATGGCATGGATTTGATTGAGACTTTGAGACAAAGGACGGATGACGACTTCAGAGCGGGGGAATTTGTCAATCCCATGGTGCATCTTACTCTTTGCTTGGTAGACGAAACTAGTGCCAGAGATGTCAACAAATTGCAGGAGCTGATCTTCACTCAAAACGAACTGCTTACTAGGCTAGGTGAGTAGCAAAAATAAAGTTGTATTCATCAGAAACTTGTGGGGCGGGGGTGGCTCAGTCGGTAGCGCGCCAGGCTCGTGATCTGTAGTTCCCAGGTTCGAGTCCCAGCTGGGTAAGCGTTGAGATTTATCTCCGCCTTGCCCACGGTCAGTAGGGGACACTGATGGGCTTGGAAAGGCCGTCGTCCGTCGGATGGGACGTTAAGCCGTGACGCCGTGTGTGGGAGAGTCATGATCGGTGCACGTTAAAGAACACGCTGGATGGCCTTGACGGGAGTCTACCATCTGTCTCCCAACAGCTGTTCCAGTGGGTCCCCTCCCCCAACCTTTTCTGAGCCTTCGGGGTCTTTGTGACCTGGCCATTTGGTCCATGGTGTGCAAAAAAGTGCCGCTCAGAGGTGAAACAACCCAGAAACTTGTTACACTTCGGAAATGAAATGTGATGAATGTACCGATTTATTATCCTGCTTTTTTTTGCTTTCAAGGATGATGCAAACTGTAATAGGGGTCTGTAAGGAATGTGAAGTGAAAATATATTGAATAAAAAATTAATAAAAATAAATACCCCTCAAGCAGCTGCTTGCCACAGAGGTCTGACAGGAGCCTGTCAGTTTATATGCCAGAGTACCAGGTCTGAGAGGATGGCAGGACCTCTGCAGAAAAACGACACGAACATCCATGCCGTATCCGGGGATCGAACCCAGGCCCCGTAGATCAGTAGCCAAGCGCGCTAACCACTCGGTCACGGGACGGCGAAATAAATACCCCTCAAGCAGCTGCTTGCCACAGAGGTCTGAATAGTACAGATTAATTATCTTTTAGCACTGATGGGCTACGAAATACAGAACTCGGTCGGATGAGAATTAAGCTGTGGCTCCATGTGCGGGATGTTTCAAGATGCAGCTGCGAACCGTGGCCCAGTCCCACAATATCCAGAATATATCTAAGATTGCCAATTAATATGGGGCGGGGGTGGCTCAGTCGGTAGCGTGCCACGCTCGTAATCTGTAGTTCCTAGGTTCGAGTCCCAGCTGGGTCAGCGTTGATTTATCTCTGCAAAATTTCCCTGCCCTACCCACGGTCAGTAGGGGACACCGATGGGCTTGAAAAGGCCGCCGTCTGTCGGATGGGACGTTAAGCCGTGGCCCCGTGTGCGGGAGAGCCATACCATGTGCACGTTAAAGAACACGCTGGATGGCCTTGACGGGAGGCTACCATCTGTCACCCAACAGCTGTTCCAGTGGGTCCCCTCCCCCAACGTTCTCTGAGCCTTCGGGGTCCTTGTGGCCTGGCCATTTAGCCCATGGTGTGCAAAAAAGTGCCGCCAGAGGTAAAACAATCCAATCCAACCTTTAGATTAAAAATACTATTGAAGCCCCAATGAAGATTTATAATAACCTTCCCTTGAGTAAATCACTGAGCTGACTATTTCGATCTCTATATTCGAAAAAATACGCTCGTGGTAAAGTCAACATCCTTTCATGAATTCTTTGGCAAAAGCTTTGGGTGTCTTCTGGATTTCTTTACTATTCTATACTTTTTTTTTTTCAGATATTCAGGCTCTGGCATTACTAGCAGTGGCATGTGTTGCCAGAATGCAGCGGTATTCGATAACCAAACTTCAAAATGAGGCCGTGAATCGTTTGCTTTATCAACATTCAAACGGAACTTTTGGAAACATCTATACAACAGCATTGATGGTCCAGGTAAATATTCAATTATGATTAATTCTTAATTTTTCGTAGTATTAAGAGATGAATTTACAGATGTCCGTCCGTCGAATCCGACGTTAAGCCATGGTTCTGTGTGCGGGAGAGAGTTATACTTTGTGCATGTTAAAGAGTACACTGGATGACCTTGACGGGAGGTCACAATGTGTTTCCTAGCAGCTGTCCAGTGGGTCTCCTTTCCACCAAACTTCTGGTCACTTGAGGTCTTTGTGACCTGGGGAGGGTTGGGTTGTTTTAACTCTGAGCGGCAATTTTTTGCACACCATGGGCTAAATGGCCAGGTCACACGGACTCCGAAGGCTCAGAAGGTTGGGGGAGGGGATCCACTGGAACAGCTGTTGGGAGACAGATGGTAGCCTCCCGTCAAGGCCATCCAGCGTGTTCTTTAACGTGCACAGGTATGGCTCTCCCGCATACGGGGCCACGGCTTAACGTCCCATCCGACGGACGGTGGCCTTTCCAAGCCCATCGGTGTCACCTACTGACCGTGGGCAGGGCGGGGAATTTTGCGGAGATAAATCTGAACGCTGACCCTGCTGGGACTCGAACCTGGGAACTACAGATTACGAACCTTGCGCGCTATAGACTGAGCCACCCCCGCCCCAACCTGGGGAGGAGTAGCTCAGCAGGTAGCGCACCAAACTCGTAATCTGCAGTTCCCAGATTACATCTCGACGTTGGCCCAGCTGGGATCTATCTCCGCAAAACTCCCCGCCCTGCCCACGGTCAATAAAAGAGTACCAGTGGGCTTTGTGAAGGCCGATGTCCGTCGGATAAGAGTTAAGCCGTGGCCCCGTGTGCGGGAGAGCCATAACCTGTGCATGTTACAGAATACGCTGAATGGACTTGACGGGAGGCCACCATCTGTCCCCCTACAGCTGTTCCAGTGGGTCCCCTCCCCGAACCTTCTGAGCCTTCGGGGTCCATGTGACCTGGCTATTTAGTCCATGGTGGCTCAAAAGTGCCGCTCAGAGGTAAAACAACCCAACGTTAAAGAACACACTGAATGGCCTTGACGGGAGGCAACCATCTGTTTCCCAACAGCTGTTCCAGTGGGTCCTTTCCCCAACCTTCTTTGAGCCTTCGGGGTCCTTATGACCTGGCGATTTAGCCCATGGTGTGCAAAAAAGTGCCGCTCAGAGGTAGAACATCCCAACGTTAAAGAACACGCTCGATGGCCTTGACGGGAGGCTACCACCTGTCCCCCTACAGCTGTTCCAGTGGGTCCCTACCCCCAACCTTGTGCCTTCGGGGTCTTTGTGGCCTGGCCATTTAGATGGTGTGCAAAAACGTGTCGCTCAGAGGTAAAACAACCCAACCTTGTGACCTAGTCATTCAGCCTATTGTGTGCAAAAGTGCGCATGGAGGAAAACCACTCTTTTATTGAAAACAGTAGTCATCTCGGGGTTGTGTTTTGTCCCAGAAAAATACGAGGATTGCTGCTTTAGTAATAGAATGGTGTGGGAGTAAGTTTCAAAAAGACCTGTTGCTTGATTGCTTTCGTATCGGCATTCAATCCATTTTAAAAAGTTAGAAATTTATACGCTTTTATCGCCTTAAAAATTAGGTAATTTTCGCCCCTAGATGTATCAGATTTTTATTTGAAAGTAGTGGACAAAAAATGGGAAACTTCATGTTATCAATTAAGTTGGGTTGTTTTTCCTCTGAGCGGCACTTTTTTGCACACCATGGGCTAAATGGCCAGGTCACATGGTCCCCGAAGGCTCGGAGAAGGTTGGGGGAGGGGACCCACTGGAACAGCTGTTGGGAGACAGATGGTAGCCTCCCGTGTTCAAGGCCATCCGGCGTGTTCTTTAACGTGCACAGGGTATGGATATCTCCAGCACACGGGGCCACGGCTTAACGTACCATCCGACGGACGGCGACCTTTCCAAGCCCATCGGTGACCCAAGAATTTTGCGTAGATGAATCTCAACGCTGATCCAGCTGGGACTCTAACCTGGGAACTACAGATTACGAGCCTGGCGCGCTACCGACTGGGCCGCCCCTTATGTTATCAATAGAAAATCGCATTCAGAGCTAAATAGCTTCTTCGGTTACATTTTTCATTAATAAATCGTATGATTTTGATCAAATTTGTCTAAATCTCTACTTTTAAACGGTACCCAAATATTTAACGAAAATCGGTTGAGATCAGTACCATCTGTAATCTATCCTATTGTTACGACAGAAGAATCTGGCAACCGAAAGCAAAGTTTCAGCCAACGAATAAGAACTTTGGGAGAATTTGGAGAAGAAGAGTGGAGCGTTAACGGTCGTTGTGTTGTAACGGTCGTTGTGTTGTAACGGTCGAGGAGTTCGAAAATGGACGGTGAGCTGTTCTGAGACAGGGCGCGTAAGTATCAAGAAGTAACTTGATGTGTTGTGTATACGCGGAAGGATAAAAGTGGGATCTTTTATCGTTAAGTATCAAGAAGTAACTTGATGTGTTGTGTATACGCGGAAGTATAAAAGTGGGAACTTTTATGGCTAACTTCGAATGTCTACACGGACTGTCTTTTTGTTCGGCTAGTGTGTGAAAAGTTATTAGCACAGGACGAGAATTGGTTTACGAGTGAAGATCTTTGGGTGACCTGGTAAATCAAGTAAAAGGTAGTATTTAGTAAAATACACAGAGCTGATGTTGTGTGCTCACGCAGGAAGATTGATGACTTGTGCATGTTAATAGTTAATTTGTTAATAAGATACTTCATCCATATTTCCTTTGTAACAATTTACCTTGAATTTGGTTTTGAAATATAGCTTTTAATACTCACGCTCAGTGGCTATCCATTTTTGTGATCCGCAACATTTGGTGTCAGAAGTGGGATAATTTATTGAATGCCGTTAACTAGAAGTATGGATGAATTAGTAAAGTTGATAAATAGCTTGAAAGTCGATATGGCTACGCAGATGACTGATATGAAAGCCGATATGGCTACACAGATGAATGACATTAAAAGTCAAAATAATGAGTTGAGAACGCAAAATAATGAGTTGAGAACTGAGATAGTTTCTCAAAAAGATGACTTGAAAGCCGATATGGCTAACAAAATAGGTGACTTGAAAGCCGAAATGGCCGCACAAAATACTGAGATGAGAGCTGAAGTGGCTTCTCAAGTTGGTAAGTTTATTGATCACTTCAAGGATCATAAAACCGAACTCAATAGACAATGCAATAGTTTAAATGTTGAATTTGTCAGTGAAAAAGATGATCTTGATAGTGTTAAGTCGGATTGTAAACATGGAAAAGAAAAAGAGAAAGGCAACGCATATAAAAATGTGGATCTGCTACTGGAAATCAAGAATCGTAGAGATAGCGCAGATAATGCCTTTGACCACGCAACTACTGGTGATGCATGGCAGAATGTCTATGTCGCTGGTGACATGTCTAGGAACTGTGAAGAACAATCACACAGATCAGAGAGCTGCGAGACTATACAGTACGCTTTGCACTTCAAAATACCTAGGTATACAAGTCTGGCACGATCTGAAGAGAGATCCACACGAAAGGTATTCTATTCCTCGCTCTCAGCAAAATGCGTCATGGACAATTATCGCAAAGGCAGAGTAACGAGTGGTAATGAAGGGGAACGAAACAGAGTTTACGTTTCGCAGAGTGGTCCGAGTAAAGAAGAGGCGTCCATTCATCATAGATACAAAGTGCCATTCGACTTTACCGCGGAAGTCGGAGAGATTTTTCCGAAGCATATAGCCACACTCGAATCGTTTATAGAAAGTGGGGATTTAAGGAAGAGGAATTCCGAAGGATGGCTTAGAAGCATAACAGGTGATGCTAGTAAAAGAGCTTCAGGCAGAGACAGTACTTCAAAGACTAACTTTTTGGATGAAACTAAGCCTCAGAGTTACGATCAGAGAGAAGTAAAGCCCTCAGACAATCTCAACGAAACCATGCTGAATTTCTTTTCTGAACAGTCAATGTGCAGATTTGGACATTATAACCATTTAGATTATAAGGATATAGAAAAGTTTTATCACGACTACAAGAGCTCTAAAGTGGACAATATCATGTTACAGAACTCGTCGCTGATCTCCAGAATGAACAATTTGGCAATCATGACTGATATTTCCCTGGCTAATTACAATGAGAGCTCCAAGAAAGTGAATTCGGAAGAAACAGCAAATATGACCTCCTCGGGTCATGTGTTTTGCTGGAGACCCGAGTGGCGCCATCGGATGGTAGATAAAAACAGCACAGGAGGTGTCGGCAACAAAGTGAGTCTTGTCTTGGCTCCTGCACTTGCTGCTTTAGGTCTCAAGGTCCCTATGATCTCCGGTCGTGCTCTCCAATTGACGGGAGATACTCTGGACAAATTGGAATCCATCCCTGGCTTCACAGTCGACTGCACTAAAGATAAAATCGAGCAGATGATGGAAGACGTCGGATGCTGCATCGTAGGACAGACAGAGGAGCTGGTGCCAACAGATAAGGAGATTTACCGCTGCAAGGATCTGACGGCTACCGTAGATAGCGTTCCTCTAAGGAGATGCTCAATTGTGTCCAAAAAGCTGGCTGAAGGAGTGTGCGCTTTGGTTTATGATGTGGAATTCGGAAAAGGAGCTATTGATCTCATCAGTACAGAAGATGTTGCTGTTGATTTAGTTAAGAAAATGGTTGCAGCATCACAAGCTCGTGGAATGAAGAGTTTGAGTTGTTCAGCTGTTATCAGCAACATGGATTCACCTCTTGAAAACTCTGTTGACAACTCTCTGGAAGTGATGGAAGCTGTTCAGTGTTTCCTTGGTAACGGATCCTTGGAACTGCAAGAGCTCGTCGAAGAGTTAGGAGAACTTCTGCGTTTTGTGAACATTGTGGATAATAGGGTAGATGAAGCATCACGTGTCCGTAAGGTTCTGCATAACGGCAATGCTTTGAACAAGTTTCGTAACATGTTAATAGAACAAGGAGTATCTGAAGATGTTGCAAGCTGGCTATGTGAAGGTAAAACAGAAAAAATATTGCTAGCAGCCCGACACATCACTGATTTCACTTATACAGGAGAAACAGGTAAGGTTGTCGGATTAGAAGCTGCAGTTCTAGCAAGAGTATGGAAGGAGGAGATGGACCGAAGAGCTAAAAAGAATTATGGAGCTGATATTATATTTGTGAAGCACCTTGGGGATCAAATGGAATCAGGTGAAATATGGCTGAAGGTTCATCACGACAGTTCTGAATTAAGGGAAAGTCAACTGACAAAAAGGTCAGACTGGAGGATGAAACTTCTCCCTAGATTTTATGTCACTAATGACTTTCATTCCTTGTTACTCTTGATAGAAGTAAAAATCCAAAGAAGAAAACTTTCGACAAAGAAGAAAACTTTTTACAGGTTTTGCACGAAAACTCTTAGTCGATTCTTCTCCCTGAAGAGACATAAACGTGTTCACAAGGGCTATAGGCCTTACACGTATTATGTTTGTGGACGAGGCTTCAGTCAGAAAAGAAATCTACGTCATAATGAGATTCGCTTTCATTTTGACACAGACGTGGTATATCGCATTCGTCGATGTCCAGCTACAAAGTGCAAGGTGGTTCACGTGGATCGTTTGGCCATGTTTCATCGAAGAACTGAAGAAGCTTTGGAATCCAGAATTGTTCGGGACGAACAAGACCTAGGAAGGGGGCAGTGTTACGACAGAAGAATCTGGCAACCGAAAGCAAAGTTTCAGCCAACGAATAAGAACTTTGGGAGAATTTGGAGAAGAAGAGTGGAGCGTTAACGGTCGTTGTGTTGTAACGGTCGAGGAGTTCGAAAATGGACGGTGAGCTGTTCTGAGACAGGGCGCGTAAGTATCAAGAAGTAACTTGATGTGTTGTGTATACGCGGAAGGATAAAAGTGGGATCTTTTATCGTTAAGTATCAAGAAGTAACTTGATGTGTTGTGTATACGCGGAAGTATAAAAGTGGGAACTTTTATGGCTAACTTCGAATGTCTACACGGACTGTCTTTTTGTTCGGCTAGTGTGTGAAAAGTTATTAGCACAGGACGAGAATTGGTTTACGAGTGAAGATCTTTGGGTGACCTGGTAAATCAAGTAAAAGGTAGTATTTAGTAAAATACACAGAGCTGATGTTGTGTGCTCACGCAGGAAGATTGATGACTTGTGCATGTTAATAGTTAATTTGTTAATAAGATACTTCATCCATATTTCCTTTGTAACAATTTACCTTGAATTTGGTTTTGAAATATAGCTTTTAATACTCACGCTCAGTGGCTATCCATTTTTGTGATCCGCAACACTATTATCTGCTAGAGTCAACTGATTTCTTAACACGTTATAAATTTTGAGGTAAATTTTTTTGTAGCCGTTTAAATTTTCCAAGCGTTCATAATTCTTTGAATACTTAGGGGCGGGGGTGGCTCAGTCGGTAGCGCGCCAGGCTCCGACGTTCATATCTGTAGTTCCCGGGTCGAGTCCCAGCTGGGTCAGCGATGAGATTTATCTCCGCAAAATTCCCCGCTCTGCCCACGGTGAGTAGGGTACACAGATGGGCTTGGAACCGTCGTCCGTCGGATGGGACGTTAAGCCGTGGCCCCGTGTGTGGGAGATATCCATACCCTGTGCACGTTAAAGAACACGCTGGATGGCCTTGACGGGAGGCTACCATCTGTCTCCCAACAGCTGTTCCAGTGGGTCCCCTCTCCCAACCTTCTCTGAGCCTTCGGGGTCCATGTGACCTGGCCATTTAGCCCATTGTGTGCAAAAATGTGCCGGTCAGATTTAAAACAGCCCAACTTCGAATACTTAACAAATATTAAAAAATTTAGCTTTGATTCCGTCTTTAACTTTAGACATATTTTTCATTCTGAAGTTAGAGCTATTAAGAAGACAGAAATTAATGTTCCTTACCTGTATTTAATTTTTCTTAGCTATATCGAAAATTATTTCCTACATTCAGTCTCGTTATTTTCCCTTGTCATATTGAAATCTAATATATTGGTATTTGTGTCCCAACAGCTGTTCCAGTCGGTCTCCTCCCCAACCTTCTCTGAGCCTTCGGGGTCCATGTGACCTGCCCATTTAGCCCATGGTGTGCAAAAAAGTGCCGCTCAGAGGTAAAACAACCCAACGTTAAAGAACATGCTGGATGGCCTTGACGGGAGGCTACCATCTGTCTCCCAACAGCTGTTCCAGTGGGTCTCCTCCCCCAACCTTCTCTGAGCCTTCGGGGTCCATGTGAACTGCCCATTTAGCTCATGGTGTGCAAAAAAGTGCAGCTCAGAGGTAAAACAACCCAACGTTAAAGAACACACTGGATGGCCTTGACGGGAGTCTACCATCTGTCTCCCAACAGCTGTTCCAGTGGGTCTCCTCCCCCAACTTTCTCTGAGCCTTCGGGGTCCATGTGACCTGGCCATTTAGCCCATGGTGTGCAAAAAAGTGCCGCTCAGAGTTAAAACAACCCAACGTTAAAGAACACGCTGGACGGCCTTGACGGGAGGCTACCATCTGTCTCCCAACAGCTGTTCCAGTGGATCCCCTCCCCCAACCTTCTCTGAGCCTTCGGGGTCCATGTGACCTGGCCATTTAGCCCATGGTGTGCAAAAGTGCCGCTCAGAGGTAAAACACCCAAATCCTCATCCAGGCTTTAATGCGGCCCAATTAAACAATTTCCACATACTATATTAGAAATTTAGTTATGTCAATGGGAATGTAACTTCTGGTGCAGGTAAATATTCAATTATGGTTAATTCTTAATTTTTCGTATTAAATATGCATTTAATGTGATTGAAAATAAAGTTCATAATCAGATCTATTTTAATCTATATTTTCTACAATATTCGTTCAGTGTTGAAAGTGTTATGGATCGGAAAATTTAACAGTAATACCTCATAAGAATTGACCACGGAAATTTAAATATTTAAAGCACTTTACAAACCTCTAAAATATATATATATTTTAATTCTTTTAGATATTAGACCATTAGGAATGAATATTTTATAAAACGATTGTCAAATATTGCAGCTTCCACAGCTTTTTAAATGCCGAACGAATATTACTGAAACTCTAGATTTAAACATGATTATTGCTCAGTCAAATATTCATTTATTAGAAAAGTTTTTGGAGTTGACGCTTGGAGGTGAGTTGGGTGACGCTTGGAGGCGGGTTGGGTGACGCTTGGAGGCGGGTTGGGCGACGCTTGGGGGCGGGTTGGGTTGTTTTACCTTTGAGCGGCACTTTTTTGCACACCATTGGCTAAATGGCCAGGTCACATGGACCCCGAAGGCTCAGAGAAGGTTGGGGGAGGGGACCCACTGGAACAGCTGTTGGGAGACAGATGGTAGCCTCCCGTCAAGGCCATCCAGCGTGTTCTTTAACGTTGGGTTGTTTTACCTCTGAGCGGCACTTTTTTGCACACCATTGGTTAAATGGCCAGGTTACATTGACCCCGAAGACTCAGAAGGTTGGGGGAGGGGACCCACTGGAATAGCTGTTGGGAGACAGATGGTAGCCTCCCGTCAAGGCCATCCAGCGTGTTCTTTAACGTGCACAGGGTATGGCTCTCCCGCACACGGGGCCACGGCTTAACGTCCCATCCGACGGACGGCGGCCTTTCCAAGCCCATCGGTGTCCCCTATTGACCGTGGGCAGGGCGGGGAATTTTACGGAGGTAAATCTCAACGCTGACCCAGCTGGGACTCGAACCTGGGAACTGCAGATTACGAGCCTGGCGCGCTACCGACTGAGCCACCCCCGCCCCAACTTGGAGTGAGTTGGGCGACGCTTGGAGTGAGTTGGGCGACGCTTTGGCAACATTGAAAATCACGAACATTTTTGTATAGAAGTCAAGACTGTTCATGCAAAATTGAAACACTAAGCTTTCGATATGTTTTAAATGCTAATGGTATCTCTTTTAATAGGCACTGACAGCAGTTAATGCAGACATCCACTGGAACAGAAGAAACTCACTGAACTTCCTTCTCAAACATCAGGAAGAGGACGGATCTTTTGGAGATATTTTAGCTACCTACTACATCATCCCATCTCTGGCAGGCAGGAGCCTCGTATCACTGAAAGAGATGACGTGTCCCAACATCCCTGACGGCAAAAATGGTAATGAACAAGTTTTTAGTGTGATATTCAGGGTGTTCTAAGAGGTCTACTCAAATTTTGGAGAAATGGAAATTTTAGAAAAGACGTGTTCAAATTATACGTGTCCATGGCGATGTTCAATTTCTTATGGGGACACATTTAAGGCTGATGTTTAAGCTACCTTGGTTGCTAATAATCTCCATGAACTGATAGTAGATAAAGAATTCTCCGGAACATTGGGAACAAATTTGACAATATCCAGAAGCTGTGAGGCGTCTGCTGCTGCTCAGGAAGACCATTTCGAACACTTGCTCTGATGTAGGCTTTCATAATTGTTCTTATCGATCAACTAGTTTTTATTCCAGTTATTTCAGCACACTAACTTTAAAAAAAAACCCGATAAATTGCGATTACCTGTTGACATACTTCATGTTACAATATTGTCGGGGTGAATGATTCGCTGGTGAGTGTTGGATGCAGTTCATTAGCAAATAATTTTCTCGTGAAATTGAAAAAATGCGGGATGGCCTTGACGGGAGGCTCATCTGTCTCCCAACAGCTGTTCCAGTGAATCCCTTCACACACCTGAGCCCCCTAGCCCATTGTGGAAAAAATAGTGCCGCTCAGATGAAACAACCCATCGGATGGGACATTAAGCCGTGGTCTGTGAGTTCAAACTCCTCAACCGTCTCTGAGCTTTCAGGATACCTGTGACCTGACCATTTAGCCCAATGCGTGCAAAAAAGACACTGAAAGCCCAACTGAGCTCATTGGAGAGTCATTGTGACCTGTCTCTAATGTTTCTCAAGAATTACACTCGGCATTTCACTCCACACAAATTCTGTACAGTCGCTCAAAAAAGTATCCGAACGCTATGGTTGACTACAGAATTCAGGAAAAATATCTGGCAACGATCTTTTTTTAGAAATTAGTGATCTGCCAATCTTCGTGTCACGTGATTACAGAATTCAGGAAAAATATCTGGAGCGTGTGCAGCAACTGTACACGCTGCAGTTACCGTTCACAGCAAACTGGAGTGTGTGCAGTTACAGCACACGCTCCAGTTTGCTGTGAACGGTAACTGCACACGCTCAATATTTCCGTGCGTGAGCCCACACGATCTAGTATCAAAATAATATGACCACCTACAGTCGCTCAAAAAAGTATCTCAACACTATGGTTGATTACAGAAGTCAGGAAAAATATCTGGCAACGATTTTTTTAAAAATTAGGAATGTGGCAACCTTCGTTACACGTTACGTATGAACTGGTAACCTTCGGGGACCATGTGACCTGGCCATTTAGCCCATGGTGTGCAAAAAAGTGCCGCTCAGAGGTAAAACAACCCAACGTGAAGGAACACGCTGGATGGCCTTGATGGGAGGCTACCACCTATCTCCCAACAGCTGTTCCAGTGGGTCCCCTCCCCCAACCTTCTCTGAGCCTTCGGGGTCCATGTGACCTGCCCATGGTGTGCAAAAAAGTGCCGCTCAGAGGTAAAACAACCTAACGTGAAGGAACTCGTCACTAACGCTATGGTGACGCAACCTTCGTGTCACGTGACACGAAGGTTGCGTCACCATAGCGTTCGGATACTTTTTTGAGCGACTGTACTAACCTATTTTCAATCTGATACTCTTCTAGAAGATGGATCTTTCACAGCATTCCTAGTATCTCGTGGGCGGTGGTGGCTCAGTCGGTGGCGCGTCAGGCTCGTAACCTGTAGTTCCCAGGTTCGAGTCCCAGCTGGGTCAGCGTTGAGATTTATCTCCGCAAAAATTCCCCGCCCTGCCCACGGTCAGTAGTGGACACCGATGGGCTTGGAAAGGCCGCCGTCCGTCAGATGGAACGTTAAGCCGTGGCCCGTGTACGGGAGAGCCATAACCTGTGCACGTTAAAGAACACGCTGGATGACCTTGACAGGAGGATACCATCTGTCTCCCAACGGCTGCTCCAGTGGGTCCCCTCCGCCAATCTTCTCTGAGCCTTCGGGGTCCATGAGACCTGGTCATTTAGCCCATGGTGTGCAAAAAAGTGCCGCTCAGAGGTAAAACAACCCAACCCTAGTATCTCGTAATACATCAGCGAAATGTTATACTTGTCTTACTAAAACTAAGATTTGGCGGACGCTTAGAAAGATTATTTCAAGAAGAATAATAAATTCCCCGCCCTGCCCACGGTCAGTAGGGGACACCGATGGGCTTGGAAAGGCCGCCGTCCGTCGGATGGGACGTTAAGCCGAGCACCGTGTACGGGAGAGCCATACCCTGTGCACGTTAAAGAACACGCTGGATGGTCTTGACGGGAGACTACCATCTGTCTCCCAACAGCTGTTCCACTGGCTCCCCTCCCCCAACCTTCTCTGAGCCTTCGGGGTCCATGTGACCTGGCCATTTAGTCCATGGTGTGCAAAAAAGTGCCGCTCAGAGGTAAAACAACCCAACGCTCAAAAAAGTATCCGAACCCTATGGTTGACTACAGAATTCAGAAAAAATATCTCTCAACTATTTTTTTTAGAAATTAGTGATCTGGCAACCTTCGTGTCACGTGACACGAAGGTTACGTCACCGTAGCGTTCGGATACTTTTTTTTGAGCGACTGTACTAACCTATTTCCAATCTGATACTCTCTGGAAGATGGATCTTTTGCAGCATGCCTAGTATCTCGTAAATACATCAGCGAAATGCGAAATGTTATACTTGGCTTGCTAAAACTAAGATTTGGCGGACGCTTAGAAAGATTATTTCAAGTAACAAGAATAATTATTTTTTCAACCTCCTTCAGGTCTTATTCCATTGGACGTCTTGAAAAACAGCAAGAATAGTATCTACGTTCAACTTTCTCTCTACGTGAAGAATCCTGTGGAAGTTGAGAATACTCTGCAGTTGAAAGTGGCGGAGAACACGACGTTTTTCGACGTAATGAGATTGGCACAGGAGAATAATCTGTTTTTCAGGTGAACTTTAAACGTGTTTAACTTCATTTGAATTATTGTGTTTGCTCATTTTGCAAATTTATAATTACACCGGATTCCGTAAATTAAGAAAAATCCCTATGTTAAGTCGAAGGGAAGCCAACGTCAAAGCGGGCAGGGGTGGCTCAGTCGGTAGCGCGCCAGGCTCGTAATCGGTAGTTCCCACGTTCGAATCCCAGCTGGGTCAGCGTTGCAGATTTATCTCCGCAAAACTCTCCGCCCTGCAGAAGGTCAGTAGGGGACACCGATGGGCTTGGAAAGGTCGCCGTCCGTCGGATGGGACGTTAAGCCATAGCCCCGTGTGCGGGAGAGCCATACCCTGTGCACGTTAAAGAACACGCTGGATGGCCTTGACGGGAGGCTACCGTCTCCCAACAGCTGTTCCAGTGGGTCCCCTCCCTCAACCTTCTCTGAGCCTACGGGGTCCTTGTGACCTGGTCATTTAGCCCATGGTGTGCAAAAAAGTGCCGCTCGGAGGTAAAACAACCCAACGTTAAAGAACACGCTGGATGGCCTTGACGGGAGGCTACCATATGTCTCCCAATAGCTGTTCCAGTGGGTCCCCTCCCCCAACCTTCTCTGAGCCTTCGGGGTCCTTGTGACCTGGCCATTTAGCCCATAGTGTGCTAAAAAGTGCCGCTCAGAGGTAAAACAACCCAACCCTTAGACTTCTCTCTGCTAGAAGCCATCCAGTAGACCCCCCCACCCCCTCGCGAAACCTGAGCCTCGGGGTTCTTGTGACTTGGCGATTAGCATATTATATGGAAATTTTAAAACAATGCTTCTTGTAAAATTAAATTCCTAGATATAGAAAATTTGATCAAAATATCTCAATTTAAATTTCAGGTTTAAATATGAAGAGACTGCTTCGGGACCGATCATTTACTCCATTGGGGGACTACCAAACGATGCAGAAAGAGGAATTTATTGGATCTTGCACAGCAAGAGTGAAGGAAATCCACACCTCGCAGAAGATACCGCCAGATTTTCTGCTTACAAACAAGGTAAGTTTTATTCACCCAGGGGTGTGTAGTCCTTTTTCAACAAAGGGTTCAGTCTCAATTTCAATTGGACTGGGGGTCTCAGTCTGTAGCACTCCAGGCTCGTAATCTGTAGTTCCCAGGTTCGAGTCCCAGCTAGGTCAGCGTTGAGATTTATCTCCGCAAAATTCCCCGCTTTGCCCACGGTCAGTAGGGGACACCGTTGGGCTTGGAAATGCCGCCGTCCTTCGGATGGGACGTTAAGCCGTGCCTCGTGTATGGAAGAGTCTTACCCTGTGCACGTTAAAGAACACGCTGGATGGCTTTAACAATAGGCTATCATGGATCCCAACAGTTGTCCATTGGGTCACCTGCCCAAAAAAGAGGTGAAAATGGCTGTTGCGTGGCAGGCATTTAACCTTCAGTTCCCAAGTAAGTCATTGAGATTTATCTGCACAAACCTCCATCCTGCTTAGTCAGTAGGGAACCCTGATGGGGCTTAGAAAGGCCACCATCCGCCGAAGACGTTAAGCCGTGGCTCTGTGTGCTGGAGAGAGAGCCATACCCTGTACACGTTAAAAGCACGCTGGATGGCCTTGACGGGAGGCTACCATCTGTCTCCCAACAGCTGTTCCAGTGGGTCCCCTACCCCAACTTCTCTGGGCCTTCGGGGTCCTTGTGACCTGGCCATTTAACCCATAGTGTGCAAAAAAGTGCCGCTCAGGGGTAAAACAACCCAACGTTAAAGAACACGCTGGATGGCCTTGACGAGAGGCTACCATCTGTCTCCCAACAGCTGTTCCAGTGGGTCCCCTCCCCCAACCTTCTCTGAGCCTTCGGGGTCCATGTGACCTGGCCATTTAGCCCATGGTGTGCAAAAAAAGTGCCACTCAGAGGTAAAATAACCCAACTCGAAAAATATATCTAGTTTTTCTCCAAGTTAAGGTGCTTTGTTAAAAGTAAAATAATACTCAAAACATGGAAGTAATCAAATGCTTTAAAAATAATAATAAAAAAAAAATAATTTAAATCATCTCTGTAAATCTAAATGTTTTAATATTACGTTTTTTAATTTCCAGATATTCGTCAGCTAATTCCGAAGAATGGTGAAAAGTTCGTCTTTTGGTACAAACGAATTGTTTAAGTTTTCAAAATCCGTTGAATTACTGTTAACTGTATACTAATGTTGCTGTTTGTACTTTAAGATAATAAATTTAAATTTTTAAATTGGTTTCTGAATTTGCAATTTAATAAACAATCCTTTAAATACGAGGAAGAAATAGATGCAACGAAAACTTGGTTATGGTACGAGTAATACTTAAAATTTTCCTAGCCATTCATCTGCAGAATGACTCGAGTTCATAACCTCTAGGGGCGGGGGTGGCTCAGTCGGTAGCGCGCCAGGCTCGTAATCTGTAGTTGCGAGGTTCGAGTCCCCGCTGGGTCAGCTCGAGATTTATCTCCACAAAAATTCCCCGCCCTGCCCACGGTCAGTAGGGGACACCGATGGGCTTGGAAAGGCAGCTGTCCGTCGGATGGGACGTTAAGCCGTGGCCCCGTGTTCGGGAGAGCCATACCCTGTGGACGTTAAAGAACACGCTGGATGGCCTTGACAGTAGGCTACCATCTGTCTCTCAACAGCTGTTCCAGTGGGTCCCCTCCAACCTTCTCTGAGCCTTTGGTGTCCATGTGACCTGGCCATTTAGCCCATGGTGTGCAAAAAAGTGCCGCTCAGAGGTAACCCAACGTTAAAGAACACGCTGGATGGCCTTGACGGGAGGCTACCATCTGTCTCCCAACAGCTGTTCCAGTGGGTCCCCTCCAACCTTCTCCGAGCCTTCGGGGTCCATGTGACCTGGCCATTTAGTCCATGGTGTGCAAAAAAGTGCCGCTCAGAGGTAAAACAACCCAACAACCCACATATGGTTTTGTCTTAGCTACATACATTTTTGTACAATAAGAAAAAAAAAACACAGTTGGTATGAAAGTTCGTTGACTAAATTAGTAACAGAAAAGTTGCTCCAGGTGGTTTTTTTGATTCTGAGTTTTTGGTATATTGAGGATATTTTCTGGTGTTTTGTCTGTGAGTGATAGCTTTTCTAAGTTGTCAATATTTTTTTCTTTATGTGTTGTATTTTTTACAATTTAATATGGTATGCTGGATTGTTTCAGGAACTTTGTAGGTAGTACATTGGATTGTGCATGCTTTTTTTAATGAGTATAAATAGTATTTTAATCCTACAAAGCCTATTCTTAGTCGATGTTTCCTGCGAAATTTTAGGTTTTGTATAGTTGTGATTTCTGAGTTTAGGAAGTATCTACGAGGACAGTTTATTGGTCCATTTACCATAAAGAATTTTTTTCGATTATTGAGGTATTTATTTTCATTCATAAACTTTTCCTACTTTGTTGTATATACGTAGTGTGTATCAATAGTAATGGAGTAAGTGTACAGTCTCTCAAAAAAGTATCCGACACTATCGTTGATTACAGAATTCGGACAAAATATCTGGAGCGTGTACAGCAACTGTACACGCTCCAGTTACCGTTCACAGTAAACTGGACGTGTGCAGTTACTGCACACGCTCCAGTTTGATGTGAACGATAATTGCACACGCTTAATATTTCCGTGACTGAGCCCACACGATCTAGTATCAAAATAATATGACCACCTACAGTCGCTCAAAAAAGTATCCGAACACTACGGTTGATTACAGAATTCAGAAAAAATATCTGGCAACGATTTTTTTAGAAATTAATGATCTGGCAACCTTCGTGTCACGTGACACGAAGGTTGCCAGATCACTAATTTCTAAAAAAACCGCTGCCAGATACGTTTTCTGAACTCTGTAATCAACCCTAGTGTTCGGATACTTTTGTGAGCGACTGTTCAAGTTACCCTGTTGCCCCAAGAGATTTATTTCCACAAAACTTCCTACCATGAAGGGGGTTTAGTAGGAGATCCTGAACTTCTTGGAAAAAAAATATACATGGCGCATTAACAACCCAAAGTATTGTTCGAGTTGGGTTGTTTTACCTCTGAACGGCACTTTTTTGCACACCATGGTCTAAATGGCCAGGTCACATGGACCCCGAAGGCTCAGAGAAGCTTGGGGGAGGGGACCCATTAGAACAGCTGTTGGTAGACAGATGGTAGCCTCCCGTCAAGGCCATCCAGCGTGTTCTTTAACGTTGGGTTGTTTTACCTCTGAGCGGCACTTTTTTGCCCACCATGGTCTAAATGGCCAGGTCACATGGATCCCCTAGGCTCAGAAGGTTGGGAGTGGACCCACTGGAACAGCTGTTTGGGAGACAGATGGTAGCCTTCAGTCAAGGCCATGCAGCGTGATCTTTAAAGTGCACAGGGTATGGCTCTCCCATACCCTGTGCACTCCACAGGGACCACGGCTTAACGTCCCATCCGATGGACGGCGGCCTTTACAAGCCATCTGTGTCCCCTACTGACCGTGGGCAGGGCGGGGAATTTTGCGGAGATAAATCTCAACGCTGACCGAGCTGGGTCTCGAACTTGGGAACTACAGATTACGAGCTTGGCGCGCTACCGACTGAGCCACCACCGCCCCAGTATTGTTCGAAGTTCACATACATTTCAAGTGGATTATACCAAGTTCTTTACCACATTGCACTCCAATCTTTACGAAAACGAAACTTGTGTGCATTGATATTTAAGTACTGATAACAGAGCTATCGTTTTGAGTCTCCTAGGGAACCACAGATAAACTGTGTACAGCAGTGAGTGTCCCACACAACTGAGCGAGACACGAGAATCGTGAAATATCATAGCGTTGGTTACGAGCATTCGCCGTCAAGGTGAAAGGGGATTCCCGTCGTTCTTTTTGGTCACTAGACTCTGAGAAGGTTGGGGGAGGGGACCCATTGGAACAGCTGTTGGGAGACAGATGGTAGCCTCCCGTCAAGGCCACCCAGTGTTCTTTAATGTTGGGTTGTTTTACCTCTGAGCGGCACTTTTTTGCACACCATGGGCTAAATGGCCAGGTCACAAGGACCCCCGAAGGCTCAGAGAAGGTTGGAGGAGGGGACCCACTGGAACAGCTGTTGGGAGACAGATGGTAGCCTCCCGTCAAGGCCATCCAGTGTGTTCTTTAACGTTGGGTTGTTTTACCTCTGAGCGGCACTTTTTTGCACACCATGGGGTAAATGGCCAGGTCACATGGACCCCGAAGGCTCAGAAAAGGTTGGGAGAGGAGACCCACTGGAACAGCTGTTGGGAGACAGATGGTAGCCTCCCGTCAAGGCCACCCAGTGTTCTTTAATGTTGGGTTGTTTTACCTCTGAGCGGCACTTTTTTGCACACCATGGGCTAAATGGCCAGGTCACAAAAACCCCCGAAGGCTCAGAGAAGGTTGGAGGAGGGGACCCACTGGAACAGCTGTTGGGAGACAGATGGTAGCCTCCCGTCAAGGCCACCCAGTGTTCTTTAATGTTGGGTTGTTTTACCTCTGAGCGGCACTTTTTTGCACACCATGGGGTAAATGGCCAGGTCACATGGACCCCGAAGGCTCAGAAAAGGTTGGGAGAGGAGACCCACTGGAACAGCTGTTGGGAGACAGATGGTAGCCTCCCGTCATGGCCACCCAGTGTTCTTTAATGTTGGGTTGTTTTACCTCTGAGCGGCACTTTTTTGCACACCATGGGGTAAATGGCCAGGTCACATGGACCCCGAAGGCTCAGAAAAGGTTGGGAGAGGAGACCCACTGGAACAGCTGTTGGGAGACAGATGGTAGCCTCCCGTCAAGGCCACCCAGTGTTCTTTAACGTTGGGTTGTTTTACCTCTGAGCGGCACTTTTTTGCACACCATGGGGTAAATGGCCAGGTCACATGGACCCCGAAGGCTCAGAAAAGGTTGGGAGAGGAGACCCACTGGAACAGCTGTTGGGAGACAGATGGTAGCCTCCCGTCAAGGCCACCCAGTGTTCTTTAATGTTGGGTTGTTTTACCTCTGAGCGGCACTTTTTTGCACACCATGGGCTAAATGGCCAGGTCACAAAGACCCCCGAAGGCTCAGAGAAGGTTGGAGGAGGGGACCCACTGGAACAGCTGTTGGGAGACAGATGGTAGCCTCCCGTCAAGGCCATCCAGTCTGTTCTTTAACGTTGGGTTGTTTTACCTCTGAGCGGCACTTTTTTGCACACCATGGGCTAAATGGCCAGGTCACAAGGACCCCAAAGGCTCAGAGAAGGTTGGGGGAGGGGACCCACTGGAAGACAGATGGTAGCCTCCCGTCAAGGCCATCCAGCGTGCTCTTTATCGTGCACAGGGTATAGCTCTCCCACACAAGGGAGTACAGCTGATCGCTGTCACCTACTGAACGAGTGGGGGCGGGGGGTGGCTCAGTCGGTAGCGCACCAGGCTCGTAATCTGTAGTTCCCAGGTTCGAGTCCCAGCTGGGTCAGCGTTGAGATTTATCTCCGCAAAATTCCCCGCCCTGCCCACGGTCAGTAGGGGACACCGATGGGCTTGAAAAGGCCGCCGTCCGTCGGATGGGACGTTAAGCCGTGGCCCCGTGTGCACGTTAAAGAACACGCTGGATGGCCTTGACGGGAGGCTGCCATCTGTCTCGCAACAGCTGTTCCAGTGGGTCCCTTCCCCCAACCTTCGGGATCCATGGGACCTGGCCATTTAGCCCATGGTGTGCAAAAAAAGTGCCGCTGAGAGGTAAAACAACCCAACCCTAACCTTTGATCAATAGAGGGCACTGCTATAGTTGTAAAAGCCGTGGGACGGGACGCTATAAGTTGTGGCCCAGTGTACGTAAAAGCCATTTCAATAACTGAGTTTTGACGTTAGCAAATAGAGTAAAAAACTAGACATTTCCTATTACTATTGTTGGTGGGTTTCAATATTAATGTTTATTTATTAATATACTTTTTTTTCTGTTAGCATCATTATAATGGTAATAAACATATTTTAAAAAAATTGTATTAAATAATATTTAAAATACACGTAATACAAAAGGGCTGGAGGTGGTTCATCAGGCTCGTAATCTGCAGTTCTCAGGTTCGAGTCCCAGCTGGGTCAATGTTGTGATTTATCAAAACCCTTTCTTGCACTCGTTAAGTTGGATTGGATTGTTTTATCTCTGAGCGGCACCATGGGTTAAATGGCCAGGCCACAAGGACCCCGAAGGCTCAGAGAAGGTTGGGGGAGGAGACTCACTGGAACAGATGTTAGCCTCCCGTCAAGGCCATCCAGCGTGTTCTTTAATGTGCACAGGTATGCTAAAAAAACCCCCCAAACAACCGATACATTTTGTAATATCCTCTTTAGTTCTTTGCATTCGCACTCGAAGAATGACAACAATTTAGTTTTTCAAAAATGTTTTTAATAATGCGTTCGAAAATACATTAGCATTCTCTGAAACAAATCAATACATATTTTATTTAGGTACAGAATCCATTAACACCATTCTAAATAAAAGTGTACAATTAACCAATTTTGTTGCACTAATTCAGTTACTGTCTCATTTAATAACAATAGAGATATTAGCATAATAATAAAAACAACAGATATTAAGAAGTTCCACAAAAAGAGAGCAATACAAATGATTACATTATTTTTATTACTCTGTTAGTAAATTTGAAGTTTAATATATTCAAAGAACAATCAATTTTGTAGAACACTGCATAATATACAGAGTTTTGAAGTCTTTGTGACTTATTTAAACTAAGATTGTAACCTCTGACACACAAAACTTTGTGGGATCCACATTATCTTTTTTAAAAAAAAGGTACAAGTGGGATGAAGAAATCCACTTGCCAATGGTAGACGAGTTAGGTGGTTTTCTCTGAGCGGCACGTTTTTGCCCACAATGGGCTGTGGCCAGGTCACAAGGACCCCCAAGAAGGTTGGGGGAGGGGACCCACTGGAACAGCTGTTGGGAGACAGATGGTAGCCTCCCGTGAAGCCATCCAGCGTGTTCTTTAACGTCGGGTTGTTTTACTTTTGAGCCGAACTTTTTTGCACACCATGGGCTAAATGGCCAGGTCACATGGACCCCGAAGGCTCAGAGAAGGTTGGGGGAGGGGACCCACTGGAACAGCTGTTGGGAGAGAGATGGTAGCCTACCGTCAAGGCCATCCAGCGTGTTCTTTAACATTGGATTGGTTTACCTCTGAGAGGCACGTTTTGCCCACAATGTGCTAAGTGGCCAGGTCACAAGTACCCCCGAAGGCTCAGAGGTTGGGGAAGGGGACCCACTGGAACAGCTGTTGGAAGACAGATGGTAACTCCCGTCAAGGCCATCCAGCATGTTCTTTAACGTGCACAGGGTATGGCTCTCCCGCACAAGAGGCATGGCTTAACGTTCCATCTGATGGACGGCGGCCTTTCCAAGCTTATCGGTGTCCCCTACTGACCGTGGGCATTAGTAGTAGCATAAATGAGAGTTCTGGGCCAGTAAATGGGTCAACAGAATGTAATTTTTTCCCATAGATTTTCACAGAATTCTGTGGACCCATTTACTGGCCCAGAACTCTCATTTATGCTACTACTGGCAGTTTCGAGGAGATAAATCTCAACGCTGACCCAACTGGGACTGGAACCTGGGAACTGCAGATTATGAGCCTGGCGGCTACTGAGCCTCCCCCACCCCATTTTTACAAGGTAACCAACATTATCAGCTTTCAGTTCAATATTAATTTGAATAATTTTTTAATGCATATGAAGGCAGGAATTTCTTTTACCCTCAAACCATTGCTGATATATGCATTTTTAACGTGTGGGGGTGGCTCAGTCGGTGGCGCGCCAGGATCGTAATATGTAGTTCCCAGGTTCGAGTCCCAGGTGGGTCAGCGTTGATTTATCTCCGTAAAATTCCCCACGGTCAGTAGGGGACACCGATGGGCTTAGAAAGGCCGCCGTCCGTCGGATGGGACGTTAAGCCGTGAGCCATACCCTGTGCACGTTAAAGAACACGCTGGATGGCCTTGACGGAAGGCTACCATCTGTCTCCCAAAAGCTGTTCCAATGAGTCACTTCTCCCAACGTTCTCTGAGCCTTCGGGGTCCATGTGACCTGGCCATTTAGCCCATGGTGTGCCAAAAAGTGCCGCTCAGAGGTAAAACAACCCAACCCTAACGTGTAATAAAAACTAGGTTGGTCAGTTTGTGTATAACAGTAAAATAAAAAGCATAAATACAAACCTCTTAACAGATGGATATCCCTTATTAAAATAGTTCTATAAACATTACCTCACTATACATATAATTTGGGGGCGGGGGTGGCTCAGTTGGTAGCGCACCAGGCTCGTAATCTGTAGTTCCCAGGTTCGAGTCCCAGCTGGGTCAGCGTTGAGATTTATCTCTGCAATACTCCCCACGGTCAGTAGGGGACACCGATGGGCTTGGAACGGCCGCCGTCCGTCGAATGGGACGTTAAGCCGTGGTCCGTGTGCGGGAGAGCCATACCCTGTGCACGTTAAATAATACGCTGGATGACTTTGACGGGAGGCTACCATCTGTCTCCCAAAAGCTGTTCCAATGGGTCCTCTCCCACAACCTTCTCTGAGCCTTCGGGGTCCTTGTGACTTTGCCATTTAGCCCATGGTGTGCAAGAAAGTGCCGCTCAAAGGTAAAACAACCCAATCCAACACATATAATTTATTCACTTTAACCCTAGCTATTTCTGTCCAACACATTTAAGGTTATAAGAGACTAGACTGATAGGCCACTATCAGTGTAGGGTTGGGTTGTTTTACACTTAGGGTTATTACACTTAGGGGTTTTTCACTTTAGGGCTATCACAATTAGGGTTGGGTTGTTTTACCTCTGAGCGGCACTTTTTTTGCACACAATGGGCTAAATGGCCAGGTCACAAGGACCCCGAAAGCTCAGAGAAGGTTGGGGGAGGGGACCCACTGGAACAGCTGTTGGAAGACAGATGGTAACCTCCCGTCAAGGCCATCCAGCGTGTTCTTTAACGTGCACAGGGTATGGCTCTCCAGAACACGGCTTAACGTCCCATCCGACGGACGGCGGCCTTTCCAAGCCCATCGGTGTTCCCTACTGACCGTGGGCAGGGCAGGAAATTTTGCGGAGATAATTCTCCACGCTGACCCAGCTGGGACTCAAACCTGGGAACTACAGATTACGAGCCTGGCGCACTGCCAACTGACACCCCCCAGGTTGAAGCCCCCGCCTGTTCCTTTGAGTACAGTATAAACGGGTTTTTCTTTCAGCCCTTTGTCAAAGCCTCAAAAAAAGAACCTTTGTGTATTACAAATTGTCAGTAGTACTCTACAAGAACCACTTAAATGCCATAGGAATTTTTTTTGGCATCCTTACAAAAACAGAGTATAAAAGAAAAATGTTACAAATAAAATTTTACAAAAAAACTCATTAATAATTATACAAAGTTAGAAAACTATATAAAAACTCATTAATAATTATAGAAAGTTAAAAACACTATATAAAAACTCATTAATAATTAATTTTCATTTGCTTATATTTTATTTTGGCATAGGTCATCCATAATTTTCGTTGACTTGGCACAAAAAGGCCCCCATGTGGAAGGGGTGGTAAGCACGCCAGTCTCGTAATCTGTAGTTCCCAGGTTCGAGTCCCAGCTGGGTCAGCGTGGAGAATTATCTCTGCAAAATTCCCCGCCCTGCCCACGGTCAGTAGGGGACACCGATGGGCTTGGAAAGGCCGCCGTCCATCGGATGGGACGTTAAGCCGTGGCCCCGTGTGCAGGAGAGCCATACCCTGTGCACGTTAAAGAATACGCTGGATGGCCCTGACGGGAGGCTACCATCTGTCTCCCAACAGCTGTCCCAATGGGTCCCCTCCCCCAACCTTCTCTGAGCCTTCGGGGTCCATGTGACCTGGCCATTTAGCCCATGGTGTGCAAAAAAGTGCCGCTCAGAGGTAAAACAACACAACACCCCATGTAAAAATAGCTAGGCAGACAAGCACTTCTGGGTTGCATTGTTTTACCTCTAAGAAGAACATTTTAGCCCACAATAGGCTAAATGGCCAAGTCTCAAGGACTACTAAGTTTCAACTACTAAGTTTCAGAGAAAGTTGGAAAGGAGCCCACGGGTTGTTTTGGGTTTACCTCTGAGCGACACTTTTTTGCACACTATGGGCTAAATGGCCAGGTCACATGGACCCCGAAGGCTCAGAGAAGGTTGGGGGAGGGGACTCACTGGAACAGCTGTTGGGAGACAGATGATAGCCTCCCGTCAAGGCCATCCAGCGTGTTCTTTAACGTGCACAGGGTATGGCTCTCCCGCACACGGGGCCACGGCTTAACGTCCCATCCGACGGACGGCGGCCTTTCCAAGCCCATCGGTGTCCCCTACTGACCGTGGGCAGGGCGGGGGAATTTTGCGGAGATATATCTCAACGCTGACCCAGCTGGGACTCGAACCTGGGAACTACAGATTACGAGCCTGGCGCGCTACCGACTGAGCCACCCCTGCCCCAGGAGCCCACGGGAACAGCTGTTGGGAGACAGATGGTAGCCTCCCATCAAGCGTGCTCTTTAAGGTGCATATGGCATGGCTTAATGTTCCATCCGATGGACAGCTACCTTTTGGAAGCTCACCAGTGTCTCCTACTGAGCAAGGCGAGGAGTTTTGTGGAGATATACCTCAACGCTTCCCCAGCTGGGATTTGCATATTATGATCCTGGAACACTACCAGTTGAACCCCACCACCAGCAATACTTCTGAAAAATCTCATTAACTGCATTAAACTTTACTAGTATCAAATTATATTGACAGTCTTTCTAATTCCACCTTCAAAACTGCCTTTGCACTTACTAGCTTTATCTACAGGTTTTTTTAAGGACAGGGGCTAGGCTCATAATATGCAATTCCCAGGTTTGAGGCCCATTAACCCTTTCACGACTAAGGGACACATTATTCCCATTTTAAAATTGGTGATTGTCGTATTTAATTATAACCTTATCTGCATTTTTTTATACAGAATGTCAAAATAGAACGTATGCCGAACGCAATTACGTAAACGAGAACGTTTAGAAAACAAAAACAGAACTGTCAGGACGCATAATATATGTACTATGTGCAATGTCCATCTTTGCCTCATTACCAAAAGAAATTGCTTCGCAGAATATCATAATTAGCACATCATTTTGTATAGTAATTTTATTTCATAATTTTGTATTATTTTAGTTAACATTTTGTTCTAATAAACCAATAAATAAAAGACATTGCATAATAAGCCTAACTATAATTTGTGTTACCTTTATAGTCCATTGGGAAATATATTTCCCATAAAATTCCAAAAAAACTACAAATTGTTATGTATTTTTCTTATTTTACGTCTAAACAAACTAAAATAAACAGTTACATACTAATATTTACTCTTAGAAACCTTATGGTCCTGAAAGGGTTAACCATCTTTGAGATTTATCTTCACAAAACTGCCCGACCCTACCTTTGGTTGGTAGGGATCACCAATCTGCTTGATAAAGTAGCAGTCTGTCAGATGGGGCATTAAGCTGTGGCCCTGTGTGTGGGAGTGTGCATGTTAAAGAACTGGCTGAACTGTGCATATTAGGTTGTTGGGTTGTTTTACCTCTGAGAGGCACTTTTTTGCGCACCATGGGCTAAATGGCCAGGTCACATGGACCCCGAAGGCTCAGAGAAGGTTGGGGAAGGGGACCCACTGGAACAGCTGTTGGGAGACAGATGGTAGCCTCCCATCAAAGCCATCCAGCGTGTTCTTTAACGTGCACAGGGTATGGCTCTCCCGCACACTGGACCATGGCTTAACGTCCCATCCGACGGACGGCGGCCTTTCCAAGCCCATCGGTGTCCCCTACTGACCGTGGGCAGGGCGGGAAATTTTTGCGGAGATAAATCTCAACGCTGATCCAGCTGGGACTCGAACCAGGGAACTACAGATTACGAGCCACCCCCGCCCCATAAATCTCCCATGATAATTGTGAAATAAATATTATTTATTCATTACTCATTGTGTTCATATGTAAAGATTTAGAATTTATTTCTGTATAGATATTTGTTATGTTGTTGAATTCTCTCTCCAGATCATCTTTTGCATCTCGGATCATTTTTGCTTGTTCAGATTTTGATCCGCCATGTACATCAATAGAGGTCAAAACCAATGAAGTCACATCTAAAGCAACTGTCACAGCTCCAAATATTCCATGTGCAACAGCTAACCCAATTGCTCTGGAAGAAGAACTCGCCCCTGCTCTGATGAATGCAATTACACTAGTTGCAGCATCTACCCCTACGTCTGCAGCTCTCAAAATTTGCAAAGTGATTTTCAGAGTCAAGAGGATTGTCTCAAAAATCACTGGATAATTCTTGTGTAACTTCAAAATTTGTACCAAAATTTGGAATAACTGTGGAATGAAAATAATTATATTAAAAATAGCAATAAGTTGTGAAATACAATGAACTGGAGAAAGTTTATTTATAACTGTTGAGACAACTGTTGCTATTTGAGAGCGAGACACTGATTCTAAACTTTTACCTTCAGGGACTATATTCTGTAAGGAATTAATGATGCTCTGGAATACATCAAAATCACAAATTTTTTCAACAGCTTCAACTAATTCTGCAGAACACTTAAACCAGGGAAGTAAGACTTTCGTCTTTTCTTTATCCGTTAGTAATTGTGACTTGGCTTGTTCAATAATTGAACTCGCTAGAACTGTTTCTGTGACAGCAGTTCCAATATTGGTGACACCCCCAGCTATACCAGTAGCTCCACCTACGATGAAAAGAATGCTAGAAATACCAGCTGTAAAAGGAATTAGAGCAGCACCAATAATACCGATAATACCACCCGCTACTCCAACTGAGGAGCCAGCAAGTTTGGCGACATTACAAGTGAAATGTTTGCTATCCAGTTCCTCAGCTAACTTCTCCAAAATTGTGATACTCATCAGTCTGTGACTTTGCCATTCACAAAAGTTATTTAGGAACTCACCACTTAATTTTAAACTCTTATTAAGAACATCCTCAACTTTCTGAAAGTCTGAAATTAAAGCCTGAAGCTTTTCTGGATCCAAGCCATTTTCTGTTTCATTAACTGGAACGATGTTTTGAACTGTCAGGTTTTGCTGTTTTGATGTATTATCATTATCTTCATTGAAAAAATGATCTTCTGAAATTGAAGCCTGAAGCTTTTCTGGATCCAAGCCATTTTCTGTTTCAATGCCATTAACTGGAACGATGTTTGGAACTGTCAGGTTTTGCTGTTTCGATGTATTATCTTCATTGACGAAATGCTCTTCTGAATAATCATCTTCGTTGATAAAACGCTCTTCATAATATTTGACTCTCATTGCAATGGTTGTGCAACTCCTGGATTTATCTATAAAAGAAAGCTATACATCAAATACCAAAGAATTAACTTTCTATATTCTAGTTAACTTTTTTCCAGAATTAACAAGTGTGTATAGGTATTTTTTTTTTGGAAAACAATTCTATTACATATAAACTATATTCCAAAAAATAACTTGACTACTTCCATAGTATGTGAATGGAGAGATATTCAGAGCACTTGAACTTTAAATATATGTTTTAGGGGGAAAAAAATTCACTGGAGATAAATTTAAGGTCTCACTCAAATATCTTTAATTCTCGATTTTCAATGAAAACAACATTCTTTTAATATTTACAGAGTCATTAAGTTGGAAACATTTAAGAGCCAAAAGCTGCTGTAATACTCATATTAAATATTTTCAAAATTAATTGAATCATTATACCAACTTCTAAATTTGCATAATTTCACCAAGATGGTTGATGTAATAATTATAATTTGTGTTTTAGTGGGCTTTTCAAGTAAATTGTTGTAATCACCGTGACATCACTTTAAAATGCTTCGAACTCAATAACTGTTTAAACATTTGCACAAATATTGCTGAAAAATCAAGAATTCAAAATATTTTAGTGAGATTTCTGTGTTTTTCTTTTATAAAAACGATATTTCCAATTTTAGGGAACTCTGAATGTGGTTTTCCTTTTATATAGCATGGATGCATCTAGATGCACTTTATAATGTAGTTGAAATAAGAATGACAATTCATTACTGATGTTGGGTTGTTTTACCTCTGAGCGGCACTTTTTTGCACACCATGGGCTAAATGGCCAGGTCACAAGGACCCCGAAGGCTCAGAGAAAGTTGGGGAAAGGATCCACTGCAGCAGCTTTTAGGAGACAAATGGTAGCCTTCCGTCAAGGCCATCCAGCGTGTTCTTTACCGTGCACAGGGTATGGCCCTCCCGCACACGGGACTGCAGCTTAACGTCCCATCCGAAGGACGGCGGCCTTTCCAAGCCCATCGGTGTCCCCTACTGACGGTGGGCAGGGCGGGGAATTTTGCGGAGATAAATCTCAACGCACGACCCAGCTGGGACTCGAACCTGGGAACTGCAGATTACGAGCCTGGCTCGCTACCGACTGAGCCACCCCCGCCCCCATTACTGATGTAATAATATACTTAATATATTATGCCATATTATTATTATCCCATAAGCTTAATGTACTAAGCATATGGGATAATAATATGACATAATACTTTAAGTGATTTATGTATTAGTATTTATCAAGCCATGCATAGAATTTTTTTATCCCTGACAAGGATATACACTGGAAGGAGGTCCAAGTTTGCAACTTATAGTGAAAATATTATGTACTGAACATAACACTAAATCCAATTTAACTGCTACAAAAGGGGCGGGGGTGGCTCAGTCGGTAGCACGCCAGGCTCGTAATCTGTAGTTCCCAGGTTCAAGTCCCAGCAGGGTCAGCGTTGAGATTTATCTCCGCAAAATTCTCTGCCCTGCCCACAGTCAGTAGAGGACACCGATGGGCTTGGAAAGGCCGCCGTCCGTCGGATGTGACGTTAGCCGTGGCCCCGTGTGCGGGAGAGCCATACCCTGTGCACGTTAAAGAACACGCTGGATGGCCTTGACGGGAGGCTACCATCTGTCTCCCAACAGCTGTTCCAGTGGGTGCCCTCCCCCACATTTCTCTGAGCCTTCGGGTCCTTGTGACCTGGCCATTTAGCCCATGGTGTGCAAAAAAGTGCCGCTCAGAGGTAAAACAACCCAATGTTAAAGAACACGCTGGATGGCCTTGACGGGAGGCTACCATCTGTCTCCCAACAGCTGTTCCAGTGGGTCCCCTCCCCCAACCTTCTCTGAGCCTTCGGGGTCTTTGTGACCTGGCTATTTAGCCCATGGTGTGCAAAAAAGTGCCGCTCAGAGGTAAAACAACCCAACGTTAAAGAACACGCTGGATGGCCTTGACGGGAAGCTACCATCTGTCTCCCAACAGCTGTTCCAGTGGGTCCCCTCCCCAAACCTTCTCTGAGCCTTCGGGGTCTTTGTGACCTGGCGATTTAGCCCATGGTGTGCAAAAAGTGCCAGTCAGAGGTAAAACAACCCAATGTTAAAGAACACGCTGGATGATCTTGACGGGAGGCTACCATCTGTCTCCCAACAGCTATTCCAGTGGGTCCCCTCCCACAACCTTCTCTGAGCCTTCGGGGTCTTTGTGACCTGGTCATTTAGCCCATGGTGTGCAAAAAAGTGCCGCTCAGAGGTAAATCAACCCAAAAACAACCCAACTCCTACAAAAGTAGTTTAATATTTGAATATTGCAATTTTCATCGTATTTCACTTTTATCTATGACATGATCACTTTGTTTTTACCCACTCAATTCTTCACATCACTAACATTCTTGTAATAAAGCACAAATGCTATCAAAACTTCGGAAAATTTAAAAAAATAATGCACATATAACAGTATATACAATTGAAAAAATTTCTCTACGTTTTTGTTCAACTGTCGAGGAAGTTATCAATCTTAGTTTAACGTCGATATCTGTTTTAGATGAAAAATTGTCTGAGCTAGGTGAGATATGAACCCAAGACATCCTGATAACATATCGGGTGTTCTGACCACTGAGCTACTACCGGATGCCAAGATGCCAATCAAGATCTCTAATTGATGTTATGAACTTTCTACTTACAGTACACAATGTTTTGTATCTCATGAAGGACAATATTTCTGTATCTCACAAACAGCCAAAAGAAATTGATGGGTTGGGTTGTTTCACTTCTGAACGGCACTTTTTTGCACACCATGGGCTAAATGGACAGGTCACAAGGACCCCGAAGGCTCAGAGGTTAGGGAGGGGACCCACTGGAACAGCTGTTGGGAGACAGATGGTAGCCTCCCGTCAAGACCATCCAGCGTGTTCTTTAACGTGCACAGGGTATGGCTCTCCCGCACATGGGGCCACGGCTTAACGTCCATCCAACGGACGGTGGCCTTTCCAAGCCCATCGGTGTCCCCTACTGACCGTGGGCAGGGCGGGGAATTTTGCGGAGATAAATCTCAATGCTGACCCAGCTGGGACTCGAACCTGGGAACTACAGATTAAGAGCCTGGCGCGCTACCGACTGAGCCACCCCCGCCCCACTAGGGAAAGGGGACTCACTGGACAGCTTTTAAGACACAGATGGAAGCCTGTGAAAGTTATCCAGCATGTTCTTTAACATGCACAGGGTGTGGCTCTCCCACACACGGGGCCACAGCTGTACATCCCATCTGATGGATGTCAATCAGATGACCAATCTGATGATCAATCAATTGACCAGATTCCTGTTACAATCCTGTGTTGACAATAAATACAGATATAATCTCATATGGCTTCTGAAATAAATTCAGATTTTTTTTCCAGTAAAAATAATAAATTCTTAAACAAAATCCCATTTTTGCTGTCTGAAAGAGATTGTTTTCTCAAAGTTTGAAAATGTTAAATATATTCTACTGTTCCAATGGGTAATCTGTAGTTCCCAGGTTAGAGTCCCAGCTGGGTCAGCGTTGAGATTTATCTCCGCAAAATTCCCCGCCCTGCCCACGGTCAGTAGGGGACACCGATGGGCTTGGAAAGGCCGCCGTCCGTCGGATGGGACGTTAAGCCGTGGCCCCGTGTTCTGGAGAGCCATACCCTGTGCACGTTAAAGAACACGTTGGATGGCCTTGACGGGTGGCTACCATCTTTCTCCCAACAGCTGTTCCAGTGGTTCCCCTCCCCCAACCTTCTCTGAGCCTTCGGGGTCCATGTGACCTGGCCATTTAGCCCATGGTGTGCAAAAAAGTGCCGCTCAGAGGTAAAACATCCCAACCCTTAAATCTGTATATAATATATTATAATCGTACTCAGTTGTGGTTTGAGGTATTGATGAAATAAGTTCTACCTCAGTATTAAATCTCTGGAACTCATTAATAAAAAAAATACCCCCTCAAGCAGCTGCTTGCCACAGAGGTCTGACAGGAGCCTGTTAATTTATATGCCATAGTAGAAGGTCTGAGAGGATGGCAGGACCTCAGCAGAAAAACAACACGAACAGCCATGCCTTACCCGGGGCTCGAACCCAGGTCCCTTAGATCAGTAGCCAAACGTGCTAACCACTCGGCCACGGGACGGCTAAATAAATACACCCTCAAGCAGCTGCTTGCCACAGAGGTCTAACAGGAGCCTGTCAGTTTATGTGCCATAGTAGAAGGTCTGAGAGGATGGCAGGCCCTCAGCAGAGAAACACGAACAGCCATGCCTTACCCGGGGCTCGAACCCAGGTCCCTTAGATCAGTAGCCAAGCGTGCTAACCACTCGGCCACGGGACGGCTAAATAAATACCCCCTCAAGCAGCTGCTTGCCAAAGAGGTCTAACAGGAGCCTGTCAGTTTATATGCCATAGTAGAAGGTCTGAGAGGATGGCAGGACCTCAGCAGAAAAACAACACGAACAGCCATGCCTTACCCGGGGCTTAAACCCAGGTCCCTTAGATCAGTAGCCAAGCGTGCTAACCACTCGGCCACGGGACGGCTAAATAAATACACCCTCAAGCAGCTGCTTGCCACAGAGGTCTAACAGGAGCCTGTCAGTTTATGTGCCATAGTAGAAGGTCTGAGAGGATGGCAGGCCCTCAGCAGAGAAACAACACGAACAGCCATGCCTTACCCGGGGCTCGAACCCAGGTCCCTTAGATCAGTAGCCAAGCGTGCTAACCACTCGGCCACGGGACGGCTAAATAAATACCCCCTCAAGCAGCTGCTTGCCACAGAGGTCTAACAGGAGCCTGTCAGTTTATATGCCATAGTAGAAGGTCTGAGAGGATGGCAGGACCTCAGCAGAAAAACGACACATACAACCATGCCTTATCCGGGGCTCGAACCCAGGTCCCTTAGATCAGTAGCCAAGCGCGCTAACCACTCGGCCATGGGACAGCCGTGGAACTCATTAGTGACAATCTACTTTATAATTTTGGTAAGCTGCTAAATTACTTTGATGGTTAACTACCTCTGAGACCAATCATGTTTGTCAGCATTTTCACTGATTTATTTTTAGGATTTCAACCATTTCATTGTGCAGAATAAACTGCTGTTTTATTTTGGTATACAGCATGATATCAGTATCTGTCAGTAACCTCATGATTAGATTCTCAAAGGCCCTCCCTTTGTATTGCTGATACAGTTAAAAGAAGAATTGGGCCTTGCATGATTTAGATTTTTCTCTGGATTACGATGTTTAAATAGGTAACATGCTATGATGTCACAAATCCTCATATAACATTTAGAATCCCATGGATATTGCATGTTTCTAACTGAAGAGCAGATTACATTGGAAATTCTTTCCTAATAAACATTTGTATTTCGGGTTTCAGTTGTTTTTACCTCTGAGCAATGCTTTTTTTGTACACAATGGGTTAAATGGAATGGTCACATGGACTCTGAAGGCACAGAGAAAGTTAGGGAAAGGGGTTGTTGTTGTTGGGTTGTTTTACCTCTGAGCGGCACTTTTTTGCACACCATGGGCTAAATGGCCAGGTCACAAGGACCCTGAATGATCAGAGAAGTTTGGGGGAAGGGACCAACTGGAACAGTTGTTGGGAGACAGATGGTAGCCTCCCGTCAAGACCATCCAGCGTGTTCTTTAAAGTGCACAGGATATGGCTCTCCCGCACATGGGGCAACGGCTTAACATCCCATCCGACGGACGGCGGCCTTTCCAAGCCCATCGGTGTCCCCTACTGACTGTGGGCAGGGTGGGGAATTTTGCGGAGATAAATCTCAACGCTGGCCCAGCTGGGACTCGAACCTGGGAACTACAGATTACGAGCCTGGCGCGACTTTTAGTGTGTGAAAAAAATACAAAAATATTTAGTTTTCTGTTTTAAGATTAGTAATTCTCTCGAATCGCTAATTAGGATTGCTTAAGAAAATCAATATGTTTGATAGAACAACCACTGCTGCTTAAATAACTATTACTTTAAGTGTTACCAATAATCGCTAAAAACACTTAATATTTTACTGGAAAACAGTATATGATTCTGGGTTTCACACAGTCATAGTCACTGCTCAGGAAACATACAGTATGATGCAGAAATTTAAGAGTGGGTTGTTCTTGGGCAAGGTTCTATTTCTTTCTTTTGTGTAGGTAAGGTGAAGTCGCATATCACGTGTGTGATTTGACAGGAATGTTTTGATATTTTGTCCCTCTTGCTTGAATTACTTGCCAATACATTCATAGGTATGTGGATATGTAAAATATGAATTTAATGAGGAGTTTTTCACGTTACAAAGAAAAGGGGGATTTAATCTATCCCCTTTTTTGAAATTTGGTTAAAATATGGTAAATAATAAGTTATTTAAGATACTTAGAAATTGGAATTATTTAATATTAGGAGTTGGGTTGTTTTACCTCTGAGCGGCACTTTTTTGCACACCATGGGCTAAATGGCCAGGTCACATGGACCCCGAAGGCTCAGAGAAGATTGGGGGAGGGGACCAACTGGAACAGCTGTTCGGAGACAGATGGTAGCCTCCCATCAAGGCCATCGAGCGTGTTCTTTAATGTTGCGTTGTTTTACCTCTGAGCGGAACTTTTTTGCACACCATGGGCTAAATGGCCAGGTCACATGGACCCCAAAGGCTCAGAGAAGGTTGGGGGAAGGGACCGACTGGAACAGCTGTTGGGTGACAGATGGTAGCCTCCCATCAAGATCATCCAGCATGTTCTTTAACGTTGGGTTGTTTTACCTCTGAGCGGCAGTTTTTTGCACACCATGGGCTAAATGGCCAGGTCACATGGACCCCGAAGGCTCAGAGAAAGTTGGAGGAGGGGACCCACTGGAACAGCTGTTGGGAGACAGATGGTAGCCTCCCGCCAAGGCCTTCCAGCGTGTTCTTTAACGTTGGGTTGTTCACCTCTGAGCGGCACTTTTTTGCACACCATGGGCTAAATGGCCAAGTCATATGGACCCCGAAGGCTCAGAGAAGGTTGGGGGAGGGGACCCACTGGAACAGCTGTTGGGAGACAGATGGTAGCCTTTAACTCTCCCAACAGCTGTTCCAGTGGGTCCCCTCCCCCAACCTTCTCTGAGCCTTCGGGGTCCATATGACTTGGCCATTTAGCCCATGGTGTGCAAAAAAGTGCCTCAGAGGTGAACAACCCAACGTTAAAGAACACGCTGGAATGCCTTGGCGGGAGGCTACCATCTGTCTCCCAACAGCTGTTCCAGTGGGTCCCCTCCTCCAACGTTCTCTGAGCCTTCGGGGTCCATGTGACCTGGCCATTTAGCCCATGGTGTGCAAAAAACTGCCGCTCAGAGGTAAAACAACCCAACGTTAAAGAACATGCTGGATGATCTTGACGGGAGGCTACCATCTGTCACCCAACAGCTGTTCCAGTCGGTCCCTTCCCCCAACCTTCTCTGAGCCTTTGGGGTCCATGTGACCTGGCCATTTAGCCCATGGTGTGCAAAAAAGTTCCGCTCAGAGGTAAAACAACGCAACATTAAAGAACACGCTCGATGGCCTTGATGGGAGGCTACCATCTGTCTCCGAACAGCTGTTCCAGTTGGTCCCCTCCCCCAATCTTCTCTGAGCCTTCGGGGTCCATGTGACTTGGCCAATTAGCCCATGGTGTGCAAAAAAGTGCCGCTCAGAGGTAAAACAACCCAACCCAAAGATTAAGTTTAAAGGTTACATTGTTGCATACTTTTCTTTCAATGTTTGTTGTGTTGTGTTGTTTTACCTCTGAGCGGCACTTTTTTGCACATCATGGGCTAAATGGCCAGGTCACACGGACCCCGAAGGCTCAGAGAAGGTTGGGGGAGGGGACCCACCGGAACAGCTGTTGGGAGACAGATGGTAGCCTCCCGTCAAGGCCATCCAGTGTGTTCTTTAACGTGCACAGGGTATGTCTCTCCCGCACACGGGGCCACGGCTTAATGTCCCATCCGACGGACGGCGGCTTTTCCAAGCCCATCGGTGTCCCCTACTGACCGTGGGCAGGGCGGGGAATTTTGCGGAGATAAATCTCAATGCTGACCCAGCTGGGACTCGAACCTGGGAACTACAGATTACGAGCCTGGCGCGCTACCGACTGAGCCACCCCCGCCCCATTTCTTTCAATGAGAAAGCGTTTTTTGTGGCCTAGCGTTTGGCCATTATTAAATTTTTTTATTATAAGGATAACTAATTCTGTTTTCATTTCGATAGTTATTTAAGAAATACAAAGTTTCTGTTTTTCTAAGTCAGAATTTTATTGCCTTCTGACAGTGAGAAACGGCAGAAATCTGGATTTCTAATACAGATATTTGACTATATTTAAAGTTTTTGTTGAGTGCAACTGTACAAAGGTTTCAGTTTTCGAAAATAATTATTTACTCATGTCACATGGGGAGGGGGACAACTTTGTTTAAAAGGTTGGGTTGGGTTGTTTTACCTCTGAGCGGCACTTTTTTTGCACACCATGGGCTAAATGGCCAGGTCACATGAACCCCGAAGGCTCAGAGAAGGTTGGAGGAGGGGACCCACTGGAACAGCTGTTGGGAAACAGATGGTAGCCTTCCGTCAAGGCCATGCAGCGTGTTCTTTAACGTTGGGTTGTTTTACCTCTGAGCGGCACTTTTTTCACACCATGGGCTAAATGGCCAGGTCACATGGACCCCGAAAGCTCAGAGAAAGTTGGGGGGAGGGGACCCACTGAAACAGCTGTTGGGAGACAGATGGTAGCCTCCCGTCAAGGCCATCCAGCGTGATCTTTAACGTTGGGTTGTTTTACCTCTGAGCGGCACTTTTTTGCACACCATGGGCTAAATGGCCAGATCACAAGGACCCCGAAGGCTCAGAGAAGGTTGGGGGAGGGGACCCACTGGAACAGCTGTTGGGAAACAGATGGTAGCCTCCCGTCAAGGCCATGCAGCGTGGTCTTTAACGTTGGGTTGTTTTACCTCTGAGTGGCACTTTTTTGCACACCATGGGCTAAATGGCCAGATCACAAGGACCCCGAAGGCTCAGAGAAGGTTGGGGGAGGGGACCCACTGGAACAGCTGTTGGGAGAGATGGTTGCCTCCCATCAAGGCCATCCAGCGTGTTCTTTAACGTGCACAGGGTATGGCTCTTCCGCACACGGGGCCAGGTTCGAGTCCCAGCTGGGTCAGCGTTGAGATTTATTTCCGCAAAATTCCTCACCCTGCCCACAGTCAGTAGGGGACACCGATGGGCTTGGAAAGGCCGCCGTCCGTCGGATGGGACATTAAGCCGTGCTCCATGTATGGGAGAGTCATACCCTGTGCACGTTAAAGAACACGCTGGATGGCCTTGACAGGAGGCTACCATCCGTCTCCTAACAGCTGTTCCAGTGGGTCCCCTCCCCCAACCTTCTCTGAGCTTTCGGGGTACGTGACCTGGCCATTTAGCCCATGGTGTGCAAAAAAAGTGCCGCTCAGAGGTAAAACAACCCAACCCAACTCATATATTTTCAAAGCCACCATTGATTTTAACAATTATCTGCCTGCCGTATTATTAAAAAAAAGACCCTAATCACTTGTTTTCTAAAATGCGGCAGGCGATTTTTTAGGAAATTTGAATCGGTAAATGGCCTCAGCAAAGCTATGACACGAGTTTTTTCCGTACATAGACAGTTAAAGGAAAACTTTTAACGTTTAAACAAAAGCACAGAGAAAAAATAAATATAATATATATCTTTCAAATTATATATTATCCATCTTTCAGGTCGTGTTAAAGGTAGAAAACAAAACGTCGACTAAAAGCATTTCAAACATAATAAAATAAAATTTTAAGTGACCCAGAGCAGCAATTCAACAGAATTACCAAACACAGTAATATTTTTACAATAAAATATGATTCGAAATTATTTTTACCTTACGTACGAACAATCCGGCAAAAAACCACCAAATCGTTGTCCTTAGTAAGTCTCCTTCCTCTGCAATCGAAACTAAAACAAATGAAGCGATAGCAGCGCCCCCTAGTCAAGGCCCTAGTGTCGAGGCTCCGCTGTTCCGTAGAATATCCAGCACTCCCCGTATGGCTGTTACATTTGGTGATCACCCATCCCCCAGACACGCCCTCAACTTCAGCTTATTTAAGATTTTTTTCGTATTTTCACAATTGCCTCGAATTTTTTCTTACGTACTTCAATAAAAAGAAATCAAATACATTTTTTAAAGAACAAAACTTTTATTTATAGAAATTCGATAAATATATATTATTGCGAATAATATTTTAAAATAGTTTCTCACAATTCTTAAGCATATTACTGAGAAAATATAAAAACTAATATCAATGTGAAAACAATAGCAACGAAAATAATGGGCTATAGAGCATGTTTCCAATTCCTTTTTTTTTTCAAAGATTAAGCAGGCTCGTAATCTATAGTTCCCAGGTTCGAGTCCCAACTCGGTCAGCGTTGAGATTTATCTCCGTAAAACTTCCCGCCCTGCCCACGGTCAGCAGGGGACACCGATGGGCTTGGAAAGGCCGCCGTCCGTCGGATGGGACGTTAAGCCGTGGCCCCGAGTGCGGGAGAGCCATACCTTGTGCACGTTAAAGAACACGCTGTATGGCCTCGACGGGAGGATACCATCTATCTCCCAACAGCTGTTCCAGTGGGTCCCCTCCCCCAACCTTCTCTGAGCCTTCGGGGTCCATGTGACCTGGCCATTTAGCCCATAGTGTGCAAAAAAGTGTCGCTCAGAGGTAAAACAACCCGACGTTAAAGAACACGGTGGATGGTCTTGACGGAAGGCTACCATCTGTCTCCCAACAGCTGTTCCAATGGGTCCCCTCCCCCATATCTCAGCAAAATTCCCCTCTCTGCCCACGGTCAGTAGGGAACACCGATGGGCTTGAAAAGGCCGCCGTCCGTCGGATGGGACGTTAAGCACGTTGCTCCATGTGCAGATAGAGCCATACCCTGTGCACGTTAAACACGCTGGATGGCCTTGACGGGAGACTACCATCTGTCTCCCAACAGCTGTTCCAGTGGGTCCCTTCCCCCAACCTTCTGAGCCTTTGGGGTCCATGTAACCTGGTCATTTAGTCCATGGTGTGCAAAAACGTGCCGCTCAGAGGTAAAACAACCCAAGCCAACCACTCCCCCAACCTTCTCTGAGCCTTCGGGGTCCTTGTGACCTGGCCATTTAGCCCATGGTGGGCAAAAAAGTGCCGCTCAGAGGTAAAACAACCCTGCGTTAAAGAACACGCTGGATGGCCTTGACGGGAGGCTACCATCTGTCTCCCAACATCTGTTCCAGTGGGTCCCCTCCCCCAACCTTCTCTGAGCCTTCGGGGTCCATGTGACCTGGCCATTTAGCCCATGGTGTGCAAAAAAGTGCCGCTCAGAGGTAAAACAACCCAACCCAAAGATTAAGTTTAAAGGTTACACTGTTGCATACTTTTCTTTCAATGAGAAAGCGTTTTTTGTGGCCTAGCTTTTGGCCATTATTAACAGTTTTTTTTATTATAAGGATAACTAATTCTGTTTTCATTTCGATAGTTATTTAAGAAATACAAAGTTTCTGTTTTTCTAAGTCAGAATTTTATTGCCCTCTGACAGTGAGAAACGGCAGAAATCTGGATTTCTAATACAGATATTTGACTATATTTAAAGTTTTTGTTGAGTGCAACTGTACAAAGGTTTCAGTTTTCGAAAATAATTATTTACTCATGTCACATGGGGAGGGGGGACAACTTTTTTTAAAAGGTTGGGTTGGGTTGTTTTACCTCTGAGCGGCACTTTTTTTGCACACCATGGGCTAAATGGCCAGGTCACATGAACCCCGAAGGCTCAGAGAAGGTTGGAGGAGGGGACCCACTGGAACAGCTGTTGGGAAACAGATGGTAGCCTCCCGTCAAGGCCATGCAGCGTGTTCTTTAACGTTGGGTTGTTTTACCTCTGAGCGGCACTTTTTTGCACACCATGGGCTAAATGGCCAGATCACAAGGACCCCGAAGGCTCAGAGAAGGTTGGGGGAGGGGGACCCACTGGAACAGCTGTTGGGAGAGATGGTTGCCTCCCATCAAGGCCATCCAGCGTGTTCTTTAACGTGCACAGGGTATGGCTCTTCCGCACACTGGTCCAGGTTCGAGTCCCAGCTGGGTCAGCGTTGAGATTTATTTCCGCAAAATTCCTCACCCTGCCCACAGTCAGTAGGGGACACCGATGGGCTTGGAAAGGCCGCCGTCCGTCGGATGGGACGTTAAGCCGTGCTCCATGTATGGGAGAGTCATACCCTGTGCACATTAAAGAACACGCTGGATGGCCTTGACAAGAGGCTACCATCTGTCTCCTAACAGCTGTTCCAGTGGGTCCCCTCCCCCAACCTTCTCTGAGTTCGGGGTACGTGACCTGGCCATATAGCCCATGGTGTGCAAAAAAAGTGCCGCTCAGAGGTAAAACAACCCAACACAACTCATATATTTTCAAAGCCACCATTGATTTTAACAATTATCTGCCTGCCGTATTATTAAAAAAAAGACCCTAATCACTTGTTTTCTAAAATGCGGCAGGCGATTTTTTAGGAAATTTGAATCGGTAAATGGCCTCAGCAAAGCTATGACACGAGTTTTTTCCGTACATAGACAGTTAAAGGAAAACTTTTAACGTTTAAACAAAAGCACAGAGAAAAAATAAATATAATATATATCTTTCAAATTATATATTATCCATCTTTCAGGTCGTGTTAAAGGTAGAAAACAAAACATCGACTAAAAGCATTTCAAACATAATAAAATAAAATTTTAAGTGACCCAGAGCAGCAATTCAACAGAATTACCAAACACAGTAATATTTTTACAATAAAATATGATTCGAAATTATTTTTACCTTACGTACGAACAATCCGGCAAAATACCACCAAATCGTTGTCCTTAGTAAGTCTCCTTCCTCTGCAATCGAAACTAAAACAAATGAAGCGATAGCAGCGCCCCCTAGTCAGGGCCCTAGTGTCGAGGCTCCGCTGTTCCGTAGAAGTATCCAGCACTCCCCGTATGGCTGTTACATTTGGTGATCACCCATCCCCCAGACACGCCCTCAACTTCAGCTTATTTAAGATTTTTTTCGTATTTTCACAATTGCCTCGAATTTTTTCTTACGTACTTCAATAAAAAGAAATCAAATACATTTTTTAAAGAACAAAACTTTTATTTATAGAAATTCGATAAATATTTATTATTGCGAATAATATTTTAAAATAGTTTCTCACAATTCTTAAGCATATTACTGAGAAAATATAAAAACTAATATCAATGTGAAAACAATAGCAACGAAAATAATGGGCTATAGAGCATGTTTCCAATTCCTTTTTTTTTTCAAAGATTAAGCAGGCTCGTAATCTGTAGTTCCCAGGTTCGAGTCCCAACTCGGTCAACGTTGAGATTTATCTCCGTAAAACTTCCCGCCCTGCCCACGGTCAGCAGGGGACACCGATGGACTTGGAAAGGCCGCCATCCGTCGGATGGGACGTTAAGCCGTGGCGCCGAGTGCGGGAGAGCCATACCTTTGGCACGTTAAAGAACACGCTGGATGGCCTCGACGGGAGGATACCATCTGTCTCCCAACAGTTGTTCCAGTGGGTCCCCTCCCCCAACCTTCTCTGAGCCTTCGGGGTCCATGTGACCTGGCCATTTAGCCCACAGTATGCAAAAAAGTGCCGCTCAGAGATAAAACAACCCGACGTTAAAGAACATGGTGGATGGTCTTGACGGAAGGCTACCATCTGTCTCCCAACAGCTGTTCCAACGGGTCCCCTCCCCCAACCTTCTCTGAGCATTCGGGGTCCTTGTGACTTGGCCTTTAGCCCATTGTGTGCAAAAAAATACCGCTCAGAGGTAAAAGAACCCAACGTTAAAGAACACGCTGGATGGCCTTGACGGAAGGCTACCATTTGTCTCCCAACAGCTGTTCCAATGGGTCCCCTCCCCCATATCTCCGCAAAATTCCCTGCCCTGCCCACGGTCAGTAGGGGACACCGATGGGCTTGGAAAGGTAGCCGTCCGTCGGATGGGACGTTAAGCCGTGCCCCCGTGTGCGGGAGAGCCATACCCTGTGCACGTTAAAGAACACACTGGATGGCCTTGACGGGAGGCTACCATCTGTCTCCCAACAGCTGTTCCAGTGGGTCCCTTCCCCCAACCTTCTCTGAGCCTTTGGGGTCCATGTGACCTGGCCATTTAGCCCATGGTGTGCAAAAAGTGCCGCTCAGAGGTAAAACAACCCAACCCCTCCCCCAACCTTCTCTGAGCCTTCGGGGTCCTTGTGACCTGGCCATTTAGCCCATGGTGTGCAAAAAAGTGCCGCTCAGAGGTAAAACAACCCAGCTTTAAAGAACACGCTGGATGCCCTTGACGGGAGGCTACCATCTGTCTCCCAACAGCTGTTCCAGTGGGTCCCCTCCTCCAATCTTCTCTGAGCCTTCGGGGTCCTTGTGACCTGGCCATTTAGCCTATGGTGTGCAAAAAAGTGCCGCTCAGAGGTAAAACAACCCAACCCAAAGATTAAGTTTAAAGGTTACATTGTTGCATAATTTTCTTTCAATGAGAAAGCGTTTTTTGTGGCCTAGCTTTTGGCCATTATTAACAGTTTTTTTTATTATAAGGATAACTAATTCTGTTTTCATTTCGATAGTTATTTAAGAAATACAAAGTTTCTGTTTTTCTAAGTCAGAATTTTATTGCCCTCTGACAGTGAGAAATGGCAGAAATCTGGATTTCTAATAGATATTTGACTATATTTAAAGTTTTTGTTGAGTGCAACTGTACAAAGGTTTCAGTTTTCGAAAATAATTATTTACTCATGTCACATGGGGAGGGGGGGGCAACTTTTTTTAAAAGGTTGGCTTGTTTTACCTCTGAGCGGCACTTTTTTGCACACCATGGGCTAAATGGCCAGGTCACATGAACCCCGAAGGCTTAGAGAAGGTTGGAGGAGGGGTCCCACTGGAACAGTTGTTGGGAAACAGATGGTAGCCTCCCGTCAAGGCCATCCAGCGTGTTCTTTAACGTTGGGTTGATTTATCTCTGAGCGGCACTTTTTTGCACACCATGGGCTAAATGGCCAGGTCACATGGACCCCGAAGGCTCAGAGAAGGTTGGGGGAGGGGACCCACTGGAACAGCTGTTGGGAGACGGATGGTAGCCACCCGTCAAAGCCATCCAGCGTGATCTTTAACTTTGGGTTGTTTTACCTCTGAGCGGCACGTTTTTCACACCATGGGCTAAATGGCCAGGTCACATGGACCCCGAAAGTTCAGAGAAGGTTGGGGGAGGGGACCCACTGGAACAGCTGTTGGGAGACAGATGGTAGCCTTCCGTCAAGGTCATCCAGCGTGTTCTTTAACGTGCACAGTGTATGGCTTTCCCACACACGGGGCCACGGCTTAACGTCCTATCCGACGGACGGCTGCCTTTCCAAGCCCATCGGTGTCCCCTAATGACCGTGGGCAGGGCGGGGAATTTTGCTTTCTGTAAAAGACTAGTTAAACGAAGGGGAAAACGTTATAATGCATTGGAAATTCAGCCTTTGAACCACCCACTTCCCCCACGGGGCTGGGGTGGCTCAGTCGGTAGCGCGCCAGGCTCGTAATCTGTAGTTCCCAGGTTCGAGTCCCAGCTGGGTCAGCGTTGAGATTTATCTCTGCAAAATTCCCCGCCTTGCCCACGGTTAGTAGGGGACACCGATGGGCTTGGAAAGGCCGCCGTCCGTCGGATGGGACGTTAATACGTGGCCCCGTATGCGGGAGAGCCATACCCTGTGCACGTTAAAGAACACGCTGGATGGCCTATACGGGAGACTACCATCTGTCTCCCAACAGCTGTTCCAGTGGGTCCCCTCCCCCGAACTTTCTCTGAGCTTTCGGGGTCCTTGTGACCTGGCCATTTAACCCATGGTGTGCAAAAAAGTGCCGCTCAGAGGTAAAACAACCCCCCCATCCGCCCCCCCCCACCTCGACACACACAATTTTTTTCTTAAGCCTAACTTAAGAGTAAATCTTACAAATCAATTTTCATGCGACAACTGTGTTTACGCATTTAAATGCGATGGAAATTAAGTTTTGTGCAGGTACTATTAAAAGAATAGTATTTGCATTTTTGTAAATACCCATTATATCAAAATCTCCAATGTTAGTGGAGTGTAGAAATCAATAAATAATACTTCATTCTCTTTAAAAAAAATGATCTCTTATATTCAGTATAACTAATGGGCTAATTTTTTTTAAACCTAAAATAGATATTTTGTCCAGAACCTAGAAAATTATTAAAATTGTTAAGTTCACTTTTCAACCTTCTACTTAGGAATTTACTTAGCAGCAATATTTTATTATCCTTTTTCATTTCTGCTGTGTAGGTGTCATTAACATTCAAATTATGAAACTCTTTTGAAAATGAGGACCCTGAAGGCTCAGAGAATGATGGGTTGTTGGGTTCTTTTACCTCTGAGCGGCACTTTTTTGCACACCATGGGTTAAATGGCCAGGTCACATGGACCACGAAGGCTCAGAGAAGGTTGGGGGAGGGGACCCACTGGAACAGCTGTTGGGAGGCAGATGGTAGCCTCCCGTCAAGGCCATCCAGCGTGTTCTTTAACGTTGGGTTATTTTACCTATGAGCGGCACTTTTTTGCACACCATGGGCTAAATGGCCAGGTCACATGGACCCCGAAGGCTCAGAGAAGGTTGGGGGAGGGGACCCACTGGAACAGCTGTTGGGAGACAGATGGTAGCCTCCCGTCAAGGCCATCCAGCGTGTTCTTTAACGTGCACAGGGTATGTCTCTCCCGCACACGGGGCCACGGCTTAACGTCCCATCCGACGGACGGCGGCCTTTCCAAGCCCATCGGTGTCCCCTACTGACCGTGGGCAGGGCGGGGAATTTTGCGGAGATAAATCTCAACGCTGACCCAACTGGGACTCGAACCTGGGAATTACAGATTACGAGCCTGGCGCGCTACCGACTGAGCTATCCCCGCCCCGTTGGGGGAGGGGAGCCACTGGAAAAGCTGTTGGGAGACAGATGGTAGCCTCCCGTCAAGGCCATCCAGCGTGTTCTTGAACGTTGGGTTGTTTTATCTCTGAGCGGTACTTTTTTGCACTCCATGGGCTAAATGGCCAGGTCACATGGACCCCGAAGGCTCAGAGAAGGTTGGGGAGGGAACCCACTAAAACCGCTGTTGGGAGACAGATGGTAGCCTCCCGTCAAGGTCATCCAGCGTGTTCTTTAACATGCACAGGTTATGGCTCTCCCGCACACGGGGCCACGGCTTAACGTCCCAAAGACCGCCGTCCGTCGGTCTTTCCAAGCCCATCGGTGTCCCCTACTGACCGTGGGCAGGGCGGGGAATTTTGCGGAGATAAATCTCAACGCTGACCCAGCTGGGACTCGAACCTGGGAACTACAGATTACGAGCCTGGCGCGCTACCGACTGAGCCACCCCCGCCCCCCTAATATAGGTTGAATGAGATTGTCTGATCATTAATATTATTAGGGTAATTTATTATTGCACAAACAAGACAGCAGTCAACATTTTTGTTCAGTTGCCTGTCTGACTTCCAGTTTTCCTACCTATCCACTTAGATAAAAAAAATGAATAATAAACAAATACCTCTCAATCAGCTTGCTTGCTGCAGAGGACTGATAGGAGCCTTTCTGCTTATACACATCAATAGGTCTGCGAGACCTCAGCAGAATGCGGCGGGGGTGGCGCAGTCGGTAGCTCGCCAGGCTCGTAATCTGTAGTTCCCAGGTTCGAGTCCCAGCTGGGTCAGCGTTGAGATTTATCTCCGCAAAATTCCCCGCCTTGCCCACGGTCAGTAGGGGCCACCGATGGGCTTGGAAAGGTCGCCGTCCGTCGGATGGGACGTTAAGCCGTGGCCCCGTGTGCGGGAGAGTCCTACCCTGTGCACGTTGAAGAACACGCTGGATGGCCTTGACGGGAGGCGACCATCTGTCTCCCAACAGTGTTTCAGTGGGTCCTCTCCCCCAACGTTCTCTGAGCCTTTGGGGTAAATGTGACCTGGCCATTTAGCCCATGGTGTGCCAAAAAAGTGCCGCTCAGAGGTAAAACAACCCAACGTTAAAGAACACGCTGGATGGCCTTGACGGGAGGCTACATCTGTCTCCCAACAGCTGTTCCAGTGGGTCCCCTCCCCCAACCTTCTCTGAGCCTTCGAGGTACATGTGACCTGGCCATTTAGCCAGTGGTGTGCAAAAAAGTGCCGCTCATAGGTAAAACAACCCAACTTTAAAGAACACGCTGGATGGCCTTAACGGGAGGCTACCATCTGTCTCCCAACAGCTGTTCCAGTGGGTCCCCTCCCCCAACCTTCTCTGAGCCTTCGGGGTCCTTGTGACCTGGCCATTTAGTCCATGGTGTGCAAAAAAGTGCCGCTCAGAGGTAAAACAACCCAACGTTAAAAAACACGCTGGATGGCCTTGACGGGAGGCTACCATCTGTCTCCCAACAGCTGTTCCAGTGGGTCCCCTCCCCCAACCTTCTCTGAGACTTCGGGGTCCTTGTGACCTGGCCATTTAGCTCGTTGTGTGCATAAAAGCTGCCGTTTAGAGGTAAAAGAACACAATCCCAAACCTTCTCTGAGTCGTCGGCGTCCTTGTGACCTGGCCATTTAGCCCTTATGTTCAAATTTAGTTTTTTAGAGAGTCCAAAAATTTAGTTTCGGGAGTGGGGCGAGTATATATTTTTGCGGTGCGAGAATTTGATTTCAGGGAGGGGTCGACAATGTAGTTTTGGGAGGGGGAAATGTGGTATGTGGTGAGTGAGAAGGAAAATTTAGGTTGTAGGGCGGGGGCGGGCGCTAAGAATAAGACTTAAGTAGGGTTTGCCAATGACTGAAAATATTCCACCGGACAACAAATATTAAAATAATGTTCTACATATGCAGAATAATACTTTATAGTTGGCTTTTTAAAACTATTTTTAATACGGGACATATAGGGCTAAAATAAAACTATACAAAGACAGTTGTTTTGGAATTCAAAATCATCCCAACAACTGTTTCTATATGGATATTTCAAATGTATTTCCTTCAAGTGACAACAGATGGAGACACCGGGATCGTCGGAAATGTCTGCTCCCCGTTTTCCATTGAATGGTTTATTTGCCGACTCTGGTCATCTGTTTTGCAATTCATTTCTGTGGATCAAGAAGCAGGTTGGGTTGGGTTGTTATTTAGCCCATGGTGTGCAAAAAAGTGCCGTTCAGATTGGCACTGTTTTGCACACCATGGACTAAATGGCCAGGTCACAAGGACCCGAAGGCTCAGTGAAGTTTGGGGGAGGGGACCCACTGGAACAGCTGTTGGGGGACAGCTGGTAGCTTCCCGTCAAGGCCATGAAGCGTGTTCTTTAACGTTGGGTTGTTTTACCTCTGAGCGGCACTTTTTTGCACACCATGGGCTAAATGGCCAGGTCACATGGACCCCGAAGGCTCAGAAAAGGTTGGGAGAGGAGACCCACTGGAACAGCTGTTGGGAGACAGATGGTAGCCTCCCGTCAAGGCAATCCAGTGTTCTTTAATGTTGGGTTGTTTTACCTCTGAGCGGCACTTTTTTGCACACCATGGACTAAATGGCCAGGTCACAAGGACCCGAAGGCTCAGAGAAGGTTGGGGGAGGGGACCCACTGGAACAGCTGTTGGGAGACAGATAGTAGCCTCCCGTCAAGGCCATCCAGCGTGTTCTTTAACGTGCTCAGGTTATGGTTCTCCCATACACGGCGCCACGGCTTAACGTCCCATCCGACGGACGGCGGCCTTTAGAAGCCCATCGGTATCCCCTACTGACGGTGGCCAGGGCGGGGAATTTTGCGGAGATAAATCTCAACGCTGACCCAGCTGGGACTCGAACCTGTGAACTACAGATTACGAGCCTGGCGCGCTACCGACTGAGCCACCCCCGCCCTGGACCCACTGGAACAGCTGTTGGGAGACAGATGATAGCATCCCGTCAAGGCAATCCAGCGTGTTCTTTAACGTGCACAGGGTCTGGCTCTCCCGCACACGGGGTCACGGCTTAACGTCCCATCCGACGGACGGCGGCCTTTCCAAACCCATCCTTGTCCGCTACTGACCGTGGGCACGGAATTTTGCGGAGATAAATCTCAACGCTGACCCAGCTGGGACTCGAACCTGGGAACTACAGATTAAGATCCTGGCGCGCTACCGACTGAGCCACCCCCTGCCCCACAAAACAGAGTTATCGGTGAAGAGCTAAAATAATGTTCCTTACCTGATGCTGCTTTTTGTTTAGTAGTGAGCATCAGATTCCGGAACTACGTGAACAACGCTTTACAGTGAGCAGCTGGGCAGACATGTCACGAACTGTTATTTGCTTTATTTGCATGCTGCATTGCTGAGGATGCTCGGTGTTTGTACGCGATATTTGTCCCAGATGTTGTCTGTTGTTGACAATGGCGTGTTGGAGATAATTAGAAGCGAAAAACAGGATTTCAAGAGAGATATCTGAAAATCTTTGAAAGAAAATAAATTCAACAGCTAAAGGTTTTAGTACAGGACATCTCTGTCATGTTGCAATAATATATTTGTGGAATTTATGTCGATAATGTATTGGAAAAATCAAAACAGTGAGAGACATAATTATGCTTTAGTAATTCATTTCTGTAGATCAAGAAGCAGGTTGGGTTGGGTTGTTATTTAGCCCATGGTGTGCAAAAAAGTGCCGTTCAGATTGGCACTTTTTTGCACACCATGGACTAAATGGCCAGGTCACAAGGACCCCGAAGGCTCAGTGAAAGTTGGGGGAGGGGACCCACTGGAACTGCTGTTGGGAGATAGATGGTAACCTCCGTCAAGGCCATCCAGCGTGTTCTTTAACGTTGGGGCGCTTTACCTCTGAGGGCACTTTTTGCACACCATGGTCTAAATGGCCAGGTCACATGGACCCCGAAGCTCAGAGAAGGTTGGGGGAGGGGACCCACTGGAACAGCTGTTGGGAGACAGATGGTAGCCCCCCGTCAAAGCCATCCAGCGTGTTCTTTAACGTGCACAGGATATGGCTCTCCCACACACGGGGCAACGGCTTAACGTCGCATCCAAATCAGTTATCATGAGGTCGTGGGCTCAGATTCCTCCCGGCTAATGACAATAAGATGTCATCTGTTCACAATTTGCTCAGAATTGTGGAGGACAGTAGTTGAAGAGATCGTTCTCATCGTATCTCTGATGTCAGAGTAGTGGAAGAACTAGGGGGAGTGCAAGTGGGCTGTCGTCCCTGGTGAAAGAAACAAGGGTGTGGCAAAATATACTTTGAAAAAAAAAAATTTCATGTTCTCTTTTTAAATTTGGGTATTTTGAGTTTTTATCTCATGTGCTGTTTTCAGTTCAGAAGGCAGCAAAATATACGTAGAAAGAGAGAGACTGTAAGGATATCTCTCCACTTACTCCTTACACACTGCGGATTAATCTTTCCCTCTTAGAGAGAGAGTGTGTGATCATATCTCTGCACTTCCTCCTTACAAAATGCGCATGGATCTTACTTACCCCCTTAGACACAGAGTGTGAGGATATCTCTCCACTTACTCCTTACACACTACGGATTAATCTTTCCCTCTTAGAGAGAGAGTGTGTGATCATATCTCTGCACTTCCTCCTTACAAAATGCGCATGGATCTTACTTACCCCCTTAGACACAGAGTGTGAGGATATCTCTCCACTTGCTCCTTACACACTACGGATTAATCTTTCCCTCTTAGAGAGAGAGTGTGTGATCATATCTCTGCACTTCCTCCTTACAAAATGCGCATGGATCTTACTTACCCCCTTAGACACAGAGTGTGAGGATATCTCTCCACTTACTCCTTACACACTACGGATTAATCTTTCCCTCTTAGAGAGAGAGTGTGTGATCATATCTCTGCACTTCCTCCTTACAAAATGCGCATGGATCTTACTTACCCCCTTAGACACAGAGTGTGAGGATATCTCTCCACTTGCTCCTTACACACTGCGGATTAATCTTTCCCTCTTAGAGAGAGAGTGTGTGATCATATCTCTGCACTTCCTCCTTACAAAATGCGCATGGATCTTACTTACCCCCTTAGACACAGAGTGTGAGGATATCTCTCCACTTACTCCTTACACACTGCGGATTAATCTTTCCCTCTTAGAGAGAGAGTGTGTGATCATATCTCTGCACTTCCTCCTTACAAAATGCGCATGGATCTTACTTACCCCCTTAGACACAGAGTGTGAGGATATCTCTCCACTTACTCCTGACACACTGCGGATTAATCTTTCCCTCTTAGAGAGAGAGTGTGTGATCATATCTCTGCACTTCCTCCTTACAAAATGCGCATGGATCTTACTTACCCCCTTAGACACAGAGTGTGAGGATATCTCTCCACTTACTCCTTACACACTGCGGATTAATCTTTCCCTCTTAGAGAGAGAGTGTGTGATCATATCTCTGCACTTCCTCCTTACAAAATGCGCATGGATCTTACTTACCCCCTTAGACACAGAGTGTGAGGATATCTCTCCACTTGCTCCTTACACACTGCGGATTAATCTTTCCCTCTTAGAGAGAGAGTGTGTGATCATATCTCTGCACTTCCTCCTTACAAAATGCGCATGGATCTTACTTACCCCCTTAGACACAGAGTGTGAGGATATCTCTCCACTTACTCCTTACACACTGCGGATTAATCTTTCCCTCTTAGAGAGAGAGTGTGTGATCATATCTCTGCACTTCCTCCTTACAAAATGCGCATGGATCTTACTTACCCCCTTAGACACAGAGTGTGAGGATATCTCTCCACTTGCTCCTTACACACTGCGGATTAATCTTTCCCTCTTAGAGAGAGAGTGTGTGATCATATCTCTGCACTTCCTCCTTACAAAATGCGCATGGATCTTACTTACCCCCTTAGACACAGAGTGTGAGGATATCTCTCCACTTACTCCTTACACACTGCGGATTAATCTTTCCCTCTTAGAGAGAGAGTGTGTGATCATATCTCTGCACTTCCTCCTTACAAAATGCGCATGGATCTTACTTACCCCCTTAGACACAGAGTGTGAGGATATCTCTCCACTTGCTCCTTACACACTGCGGATTAATCTTTCCCTCTTAGAGAGAGAGTGTGTGATCATATCTCTGCACTTCCTCCTTACAAAATGCGCATGGATCTTACTTACCCCCTTAGACACAGAGTGTGAGGATATCTCTCCACTTACTCCTTACACACTGCGGATTAATCTTTCCCTCTTAGAGAGAGAGTGTGTGATCATATCTCTGCACTTCCTCCTTACAAAATGCGCATGGATCTTACTTACCCCCTTAGACACAGAGTGTGAGGATATCTCTCCACTTACTCCTGACACACTGCGGATTAATCTTTCCCTCTTAGAGAGAGAGTGTGTGATCATATCTCTGCACTTCCTCCTTACAAAATGCGCATGGATCTTACTTACCCCCTTAGACACAGAGTGTGAGGATATCTCTCCACTTACTCCTTACACACTGCGGATTAATCTTTCCCTCTTAGAGCGAGAGTGTGTGATCATATCTCTGCACTTCCTCCTTACAAAATGCGCATGGAACTTACTTACCCCCTTAGACACAGAGTGTGAGGATATCTCTCCACTTGCTCCTTACACACTGCGGATTAATCTTTCCCTCTTAGAGAGAGAGTGTGTGATCATATCTCTGCACTTCCTCCTTACAAAATGCGCATGGATCTTACTTACCCCCTTAGACACAGAGTGTGAGGATATCTCTCCACTTACTCCTTACACACTGCGGATTAATCTTTCCCTCTTAGAGAGAGAGTGTGTGATCATATCTCTGCACTTCCTCCTTACAAAATGCGCATGGATCTTACTTACCCCCTTAGACACAGAGTGTGAGGATATCTCTCCACTTACTCCTGACACACTGCGGATTAATCTTTCCCTCTTAGAGAGAGAGTGTGTGATCATATCTCTGCACTTCCTCCTTACAAAATGCGCATGGATCTTACTTACCCCCTTAGACACAGATTGTGAGGATATCTCTCCACTTACTCCTGACACACTGCGGATTAATCTTTCCCTCTTAGAGAGAGAGTGTGTGATCATATCTCTGCACTTCCTCCTTACAAAATGCGCATGGATCTTACTTACCCCCTTAGACACAGAGTGTGAGGATATCTCTCCACTTACTCCTTACACACTGCGGATTAATCTTTCCCTCTTAGAGAGAGAGTGTGTGATCATATCTCTGCACTTCCTCCTTACAAAATGCGCATGGATCTTACTTACCCCCTTAGACACAGAGTGTGAGGATATCTCTCCACTTACTCCTGACACACTGCGGATTAATCTTTCCCTCTTAGAGAGAGAGTGTGTGATCATATCTCTGCACTTCCTCCTTACAAAATGCGCATGGATCTTACTTACCCCCTTAGACACAGAGTGTGAGGATATCTCTCCACTTACTCCTGACACACTGCGGATTAATCTATCCCTCTTAGAGAGAGAGAGTGTGTGATCATATCTCTGCACTTCCTCCTTACAAAATGCGCATGGATCTTACTTACCCCCTTAGACACAGAGTGTGAGGATATCTCTCCACTTACTCCTTACACACTGCGGATTAATCTTTCCCTCTTAGAGAGAGAGTGTGTGATCATATCTCTGCACTTCCTCCTTACAAAATGCGCATGGATCTTACTTACCCCCTTAGACACAGAGTGTGAGGATATCTCTCCACTTACTCCTTACACACTGCGGATTAATCTTTCCCTCTTAGAGAGAGAGTGTGTGATCATATCTCTGCACTTCCTCCTTACAAAATGCGCATGGATCTTACTTACCCCCTTAGACACAGAGTGTGAGGATATCTCTCCACTTGCTCCTTACACACTGCGGATTAATCTTTCCCTCTTAGAGAGAGAGTGTGTGATCATATCTCTGCACTTCCTCCTTACAAAATGCGCATGGATCTTACTTACCCCCTTAGACACAGAGTGTGAGGATATCTCTCCACTTACTCCTTACACACTGCGGATTAATCTTTCCCTCTTAGAGAGAGAGTGTGTGATCATATCTCTGCACTTCCTCCTTACAAAATGCGCATGGATCTTACTTACCCCCTTAGACACAGAGTGTGAGGATATCTCTCCACTTACTCCTGACACACTGCGGATTAATCTTTCCCTCTTAGAGAGAGAGTGTGTGATCATATCTCTGCACTTCCTCCTTACAAAATGCGCATGGATCTTACTTACCCCCTTAGACACAGAGTGTGAGGATATCTCTCCACTTACTCCTTACACACTGCGGATTAATCTTTCCCTCTTAGAGAGAGAGTGTGTGATCATATCTCTGCACTTCCTCCTTACAAAATGCGCATGGATCTTACTTACCCCCTTAGACACAGAGTGTGAGGATATCTCTCCACTTGCTCCTTACACACTGCGGATTAATCTTTCCCTCTTAGAGAGAGAGTGTGTGATCATATCTCTGCACTTCCTCCTTACAAAATGCGCATGGATCTTACTTACCCCCTTAGACACAGAGTGTGAGGATATCTCTCCACTTACTCCTTACACACTGCGGATTAATCTTTCCCTCTTAGAGAGAGAGTGTGTGATCATATCTCTGCACTTCCTCCTTACAAAATGCGCATGGATCTTACTTACCCCCTTAGACACAGAGTGTGAGGATATCTCTCCACTTACTCCTGACACACTGCGGATTAATCTTTCCCTCTTAGAGAGAGAGTGTGTGATCATATCTCTGCACTTCCTCCTTACAAAATGCGCATGGATCTTACTTACCCCCTTAGACACAGAGTGTGAGGATATCTCTCCACTTACTCCTGACACACTGCGGATTAATCTTTCCCTCTTAGAGAGAGAGTGTGTGATCATATCTCTGCAGTTCCTCCTTACAAAATGCGCATGGATCTTACTTACCCCCTTAGACACAGAGTGTGAGGATATCTCTCCACTTACTCCTTACACACTGCGGATTAATCTTTCCCTCTTAGAGAGAGAGTGTGTGATCATATCTCTGCACTTCCTCCTTACAAAATGCGCATGGATCTTACTTACCCCCTTAGACACAGAGTGTGAGGATATCTCTCCACTTACTCCTGACACACTGCGGATTAATCTTTCCCTCTTAGAGAGAGAGTGTGTGATCATATCTCTGCACTTCCTCCTTACAAAATGCGCATGGATCTTACTTACCCCCTTAGACACAGAGTGTGAGGATATCTCTCCACTTGCTCCTTACACACTGCGGATTAATCTTTCCCTCTTAGAGAGAGAGTGTGTGATCATATCTCTGCACTTCCTCCTTACAAAATGCGCATGGATCTTACTTACCCCTTTAGACACAGAGTGTGAGGATATCTCTCCACTTGCTCCTTGCACACTGCGGATTAATCTATCCCTCTTAGAGAGAGAGTGTGTGATCATATCTCTGCATTTCCTCCTTACAAAATGCGCATGGATCTTCAGTTCAGTTGAGTTTTATTATAATAATAAGGTTACAAACAACAGATATTTGTAATATTCTTATTAACCCAAGAGCATCTAAGCTCATGTAGGTTAATTTACAAATTATTTAAATACATAATTTTGGCAACACTGACACTCAACTTTACATAAAGAAAAAAAAATATTTATATACAAAAACAACACAGAATTTATAAAAACGAATTATTTTTTTTTACTTTAAGACTGAAAACAGGCTGTCGGCATTTGTAATGGTCATTAGATAATTAGCAGTGAGAGATCTGAAATGCATAAAATTAGTTTCATTTCGAATTATAATCGGTAAAGAATTAAAAATTTTAGCGGCCAAATAATCAAAGTGTTTGTGCATAATTTCTTTATTTGCAAGTGGTAACAGAAACCTTTTCCCATTTTCTCGCATAGAATAATTTGTATAATGCAGCACTGCATTATTGTTTTTAAAGAAGTAATTTAATGTTCTATAAACAAATAAATGTCTCAGTGGAAATACACCTGGAATGGTATACTTACAAAAAATGGTAACAGTTTTATATTTATTTGGTAAAATTTGGAATATAAATTTATTTTGCATTGAGATTAGACTCCTTAATGATGAAATGTATGTTCCTCCCCAACTTGTAATACCATACTGTATAGCAGACTGGACCCAAGATTTGTATAACATTAACATTTTATTACTGAGGATTTTTTTTAAATAATAAAATTTATATAACATCTGTCTAAGTGTGTTTGTTAGTTTTCCAATATGCATTTTCCAACTTAGGAAGCTATCAATATAAACGCCTAGGTATAGTAGACTTCGAACCTGTTCAATTTCTTCACAGCAACAAGCTGAGTAATTATTGCATGAAAATGTATGCAATTTTAATTTAATCAAATTTGGATTGTATGATTTCTTTTTTAGGTTAAATAGAATATACTTAGTCTTTTTCGTATTTAAATCCAACCATTTCATCACACATTTTAGATCAGTGTTCATGTTATATAGGAGATTTTCCAGAGAATCAGCACATAAAGTTAATGATGTGTCATCTGCAAAAGTGTTTATATAGCTATTTATTTTTAATTTACATAGATCATTTATGAATATTAGAAACAAGGTTGGTCCCAGGACTGAACCTTGTGGTACGCCACACGAAATATGTTTTGGGTTACTAAGTGTATTAAAAAGACTAACACATTGCGTTCTGTGCTGTAAGTAGCCTTTAAACCATTTTAATACAACACCACGAATGCCAATATTTTCTAGTTTGCTAATTAAAATTTCGTGATCAACGGTGTCAAAAGCTTTCTCCAAGTCCATAAATACGGACAGAGTAAATTGATTATTGTCTATGGAATGAAACACCTTTGACGTATAATTCAACAATGCATTTTCTGTACCTCTACCTTTCCTAAACCCAAATTGGTTTTCAGAGAGAAAATTAAAACTGTCTAAAAAATTTATCAGTCTATTATTAACTAATTTTTCTAATATTTTTGAAAATACTGGGAGAAGAGATATCGGTCGATAATTCTTAAAATCATTTTTATTTCCCTTTTTGTAAACTGGAATTACAATAGCTTTCTTCATTAAATCTGGAAAAGTGCCAGTTTCGAAGGATAAATTACAAATATGAACCAATGGTTGAATCAAGTTAAAAGAACATTTTTTAACAGCAATAATGGAAATATTGTCATACCCAGCAGATTTTTTATTTTTAAATCCTTTTATAATATCAGTCAATTCCTTTCTACAAGTTGGAGCTAAAAACATGGATTTGACATTTTTACTGATATGGCTATTTTGATTTCTTACAATCCTATTCTTTGACAGATTTACTGCTGTATTTACAAAGTGTTCATTAAATTGGCTTGCCAATAACTTAGCATTTTCAGTTGAATTAGAACCACTTTCTAATTCTGGATATTTATTTTCTACCTTCTTCTGATTTATTATCTCTCTTATCAATTTCCACTGCTTTGATATATTTCCATCACAATTTTGAAACTCAGTTGCAAGGAAACTGTTTTTTGCATCTCGTATTTTATAATTTATTTGATTTCTAAAGTTTTCAAAGCTACTTTCGTAAGTTTCATTTAAAGGGCATTTTTTGTGTTTTTTATATAGCTTATCTCTTTCTTTTAATAAGTTCAGAATTTCGGAAGTAATCCATGGCTTTGCTGATTGTGATTTATTTTGAATTTTTCTTTCTCTAGTTGAATCTTTAATTATGAGTTATTTAATTATTAATTATCTTACTTACCCCCTTAGACACAGAGGGTGAGGATATCTCTCCACTTGCTCCTTACACACTGCGGATTAATCTTTCCCTCTTAGAGAGAGAGTGTGTGATCATATCTCTGCACTTCCTCCTTACAAAATGCGCATGGATCTTACTTACCCCCTTAGACACAGAGTGTGAGGATATCTCTCCACTTGCTCCTTACACACTGCGGATTAATCTATCCCTCTTAGAGAGAGAGTGTGTGATCATATCTCTGCACTTCCTCCTTACAAAATGCGCATGGATCTTACTTACCCCCTTAGACACAGAGTGTGAGGATATCTCTCCACTTGCTCCTTACACACTGCGGATAAATCTATTCCTCTTAGAGAGAGAGTGTGTGATCATATCTCTGCACTTCCTCCTTACAAAATGCGCATGGATCTTACTTACCCCCCTAGACACATAGTGTGAGGATATCTTTCCACTTGCTCCTTACACACTGCGGATTAATCTTTCCCTCTTGGAGAGAGAGTGTGTGATCATATCTCTGCACTTCCTCCTTACAAAATGCGCATGGATCTTACTTACCCCCTTAGACACAGAGCGTGAGGACTTCCTTCTTACAAAATGCGCATGGATCTTACTTACCCCCTTAGACACAGAGTGTAAGGATATCTTTCCACTTGCTCCTTACACACTGCGGATTAATCTTTGCCTCTTAGAGAGAGAGTGTGTGATCATATCTCTGCACTTCCTCCTTACAAAATGCGCATGGATCTTACTTACCCCCTTAGACACATAGTGTGAGGATATCTTTCCACTTGCTCCTTACACACTGCGGATTAATCTTTCCCTCTTGGAGAGAGAGTGTGTGATCATATCTCTGCACTTCCTCCTTACAAAATGCGCATGGATCTTACTTACCCCCTTAGACACAGAGCGTGAGGACTTCCTTCTTACAAAATGCGCATGGATCTTACTTACCCCCTTAGACACAGAGTGTAAGGATATCTTTCCACTTGCTCCTTACACACTGCGGATTAATCTTTGCCTCTTAGAGAGAGAGTGTGTGATCATATCTCTGCACTTCCTCCTTACAAAATGCGCATGGATCTTACTTACCCCCTTAGACACAGAGGGTGAGGATATCTCTCCACTTGCTCCTTACACACTGCGGATTAATCTATTCCTCTTAGAGAGAGAGTGTGTGATCATATCTCTGCACTTCCTCCTTACAAAATGCGCATGGATCTTACTTACCCCCTTAGACACAGAGTGTGAGGATATCTCTCCACTTGCTTCTTATACACTGCGGATTAATCTATCCCTCTTAGAGAGAGAGAGAGTGTGATCATATCTCTGCACTTCCTCCTTACAAAATGCGCATGGATCTTACTTACCCCCTTAGACACAGAGGGTGAGGATATCTCTCCACTTGCTCCTTACACACTGCGGATTAATCTATCCCTCTTAGAGAGAGTGTGTGATCATATCTCTGCACTTCCTCCTTACAAAATGCGCATGGATCTTACTTACCCCCTTAGACACAGAGTGTGAGGATATCTCTCCACTTGCTCCTTACGCACTGCGGATTAATCTTTCCCTCTTAGAGAGAGAGTGTGTGATCATATCTCTGCACTTCCTCCTTACAAAATGCGCATAGATCTTACTTACCCCCTTAGACACAGAGTGTGAGGATATCTCTCCACTTGCTCCTTACACACTGCGGATTAATCTTTCCCTCTTAGAGAGAGAGTGTGTGATCATATCTCTGCACTTCCTCCTTACAAAATGCGCATGGATCTTACTTACCCCCTTAGACACAGAGTGTGAGGATATCTCTCCACTTACTCCTGACACACTGCGGATTAATCTTTCCCTCTTAGAGAGAGAGTGTGTGATCATATCTCTGCACTTCCTCCTTACAAAATGCGCATGGATCTTACTTACCCCCTTAGACACAGAGTGTGAGGATATCTCTCCACTTGCTCCTTACACACTGCGGATTAATCTTTCCCTCTTAGAGAGAGAGTGTGTGATCATATCTCTGCACTTCCTCCTTACAAAATGCGCATGGATCTTACTTACCCCCTTAGACACAGAGTGTGAGGATATCTTTCCACTTGCTCCTTACACACTGCGGATTAATCTTTCCCTCTTAGAGAGAGAGTGTGTGATCATATCTCTGCACTTCCTCCTTACAAAATGCGCATGGATCTTACTTACCCCCTTAGACACAGAGTGTGAGGATATCTTTCCACTTGCTCCTTACACACTGCGGATTAATCTTTCCCTCTTAGAGAGAGAGTGTGTGATCATATCTCTGCACTTCCTCCTTACAAAATGCACATGGATCTTACTTACCCCCTTAGACACAGAGTGTGAGGATATCTTTCCACTTGCTCCGTACACACTGCGGATTAATCTTTCCCTCTTAGAGAGAGAGTGTGTGATCATATCTCTGCACTTCCTCCTTACAAAATGCGCATGGATATTACTTACCCCCTTAGACACGGGATATCTCTCCACTTGCTCCTTACACACTACGGATTAATCTATCCCTCTTAGAGAGAGAGTGTGTGATCATATCTCTGCACTTCCTCCTTACAAAATGCGCATGGATCTTACTTACCCCCCTAGACACAGAGTGTGAGGATATCTCTCCACTTGCTCCTTACACACTGCGGATTAATCTTTCCCTCTTAGAGAGAGAGTGTGTGATCATATCTCTGCACTTCCTCCTTACAAAATGCGCATGGATCTTACTTACCCCCTTAGACACATAGTGTGAGGATATCTTTCCACTTGCTCCTTACACACTGCGGATTAATCTTTCCCTCTTGGAGAGAGAGTGTGTGATCATATCTCTGCACTTCCTCCTTACAAAATGCACATGGATCTTACTTACCCCCTTAGACACAGAGTGTGAGGATATCTTTCCACTTGCTCCTTACACACTGCGGACTAATCTTGCCCTCTTAGAGAGAGAGTGTGTGATCATATCTCTGCACTTCCTCCTTACAAAATGCGCATGGATCTTACTTACCCCCTTAGACACATAGTGTGAGGATATCTTTCCACTTGCTCCTTACACACTGCGGATTAATCTTTCCCTCTTGGAGAGAGAGTGTGTGATCATATCTCTGCACTTCCTCCTTACAAAATGCGCATGGATCTTACTTACCCCCTTAGACACATAGTGTGAGGATATCTTTCCACTTGCTCCTTACACACTGCGGATTAATCTTTCCCTCTTGGAGAGAGAGTGTGTGATCATATCTCTGCACTTCCTCCTTACAAAATGCACATGGATCTTACTTACCCCCTTAGACACATAGTGTGAGGATATCTTTCCACTTGCTCCTTACACACTGCGGATTAATCTTTCCCTCTTGGAGAGAGAGTGTGTGATCATATCTCTGCACTTCCTCCTTACAAAATGCGCATGGATCTTACTTACCCCCTTAGACAAGGAGTGTGAGGATATCTCTCCACTTACTCCTTACACACTGCGGATTAATCTTTCCCTCTTAGAGAGAGAGTGTGTGATCATATCTCTGCAGTTCCTCCTTACAAAATGCGCATGGATCTTACTTACCCCCTTAGACACAGAGTGTGAGGATATCTCTCCACTTACTCCTTACACACTGCGGATTAATCTTTCCCTCTTAGAGAGAGAGTGTGTGATCATATCTCTACACTTCCTCCTTACAAAATGCGCATGGATCTTACTTACCCCCTTAGACACAGAGTGTGAGGATATCTCTCCACTTACTCCTTACACACTGCGGATTAATCTTTCCCTCTTAGAGAGAGAGTGTGTGATCATATCTCTGCACTTCCTCCTTACAAAATGCGCATGGATCTTACTTACCCCCTTAGACACAGAGTGTGAGGATATCTCTCCACTTACTCCTTACACACTGCGGATTAATCTTTCCCTCTTAGAGAGAGAGTGTGTGATCATATCTCTGCAGTTCCTCCTTACAAAATGCGCATGGATCTTACTTACCCCCTTAGACACAGAGTGTGAGGATATCTCTCCACTTACTCCTTACACACTGCGGATTAATCTTTCCCTCTTAGAGAGAGAGTGTGTGATCATATCTCTACACTTCCTCCTTACAAAATGCGCATGGATCTTACTTACCCCCTTAGACACAGAGTGTGAGGATATCTCTCCACTTACTCCTTACACACTGCGGATTAATCTTTCCCTCTTAGAGAGAGAGTGTGTGATCATATCTCTGCACTTCCTCCTTACAAAATGCGCATGGATCTTACTTACCCCCTTAGACACAGAGTGTGAGGATATCTCTCCACTTACTCCTTACACACTACGGATTCATCTTTCCCTCGTAGAGAAAGAGTGTGTGATCATATCTCTGCACTTCCTCCTTACAAAATGCGCATGGATCTTACTTACCCCCTTAGACACAGAGTGTGAGGATATCTCTCCACTTACTCCTTACACACTGCGGATTAATCTTTCCCTCGTAGAGAAAGAGTGTGTGATCATATCTCTGCACTTCCTCCTTACAAAATGCGCATGGATCTTACTTACCCCCTTAGACACAGAGTGTGAGGATATCTCTCCACTTACTCCTTACACACTGCGGATAAATCTTTCCCTCTTAGAGAGAGAGTGTGTGATCATATCTCTGCACTTCCTCCTTACAAAATGCGCATGGATCTTACTTACCCCCTTAGACACAGAGTGTGAGGATATCTCTCCACTTACTCCTTACACACTGCGGATTAATCTTTCCCTCTTAGAGAGAGAGTGTGTGATCATATCTCTGCACTTCCTCCTTACAAAATGCGCATGGATCTTACTTACCCCCTTAGACACAGAGTGTGAGGATATCTCTCCACTTACTCCTTACACACTGCGGATTAATCTTTCCCTCGTAGAGAAAGAGTGTGTGATCATATCTCTGCACTTCCTCCTTACAAAATGCGCATGGATCTTACTTACCCCCTTAGACACAGAGTGTGAGGATATCTCTCCACTTACTCCTTACACACTGCGGATTAATCTTTCCCTCTTAGAGAGAGAGTGTGTGATCATATCTCTGCACTTCCTCCTTACAAAATGCGCATGGATCTTACTTACCCCCTTAGACACAGAGTGTGAGGATATCTCTCCACTTACTCCTTACACACTGCGAATTAATCTTTCCCTCTTAGAGAGAGAGTGTGTGATCATATCTCTGCACTTCCTCCTTACAAAATGCGCATGGATCTTACTTACCCCCTTAGACACAGAGTGTGAGGATATCTCTCCACTTACTCCTTACACACTGCGGATAAATCTTTCCCTCTTAGAGAGAGAGTGTGTGATCATATCTCTGCACTTCCTCCTTACAAAATGCGCATGGATCTTACTTACCCCCTTAGACACAGAGTGTGAGGATATCTCTCCACTTACTCCTTACACACTGCGGATTAATCTTTCCCTCTTAGAGAGAGAGTGTGTGATCATATCTCTGCACTTCCTCCTTACAAAATGCGCATGGATCTTACTTACCCCCTTAGACACAGAGTGTGAGGATATCTCTCCACTTACTCCTTACACACTGCGGATTAATCTTTCCCTCTTAGAGAGAGAGTGTGTGATCATATCTCTGCACTTCCTCCTTACAAAATGCGCATGGATCTTACTTACCCCCTTAGACACAGAGTGTGAGGATATCTCTCCACTTACTCCTTACACACTGCGGATAAATCTTTCCCTCTTAGAGAGAGTGTGTGTGATCATATCTCTGCACTTCCTCCTTACAAAATGCGCATGGATCTTACTTACCCCCTTAGACACAGAGTGTGAGGATATCTCTCCACTTACTCCTTACACACTGCGGATTAATCTTTCCCTCTTAGAGAGAGAGTGTGTGGTCATATCTCTGCACTTCCTCCTTACAAAATGCGCATGGATCTTACTTACCCCCTTAGACACAGAGTGTGAGGATATCTCTCCACTTACTCCTTACACACTGCGGATTAATCTTTCCCTCTTAGAGAGAGAGTGTGTGATCATATCTCTGCACTTCCTCCTTACAAAATGCGCATGGATCTTACTTACCCCCTTAGACACAGAGTGTGAGGATATCTCTCCACTTACTCCTTACACACTGCGGATTAATCTTTCCCTCTTAGAGAGAGAGTGTGTGATCATATCTCTGCACTTCCTCCTTACAAAATGCGCATGGATCTTACTTACCCCCTTAGACACAGAGTGTGAGGATATCTCTCCACTTACTCCTTACACACTGCGGATTAATCTTTCCCTCTTAGAGAGAGAGTGTGTGATCATATCTCTGCACTTCCTCCTTACAAAATGCGCATGGATCTTACTTACCCCCTTAGACACAGAGTGTGAGGATATCTCTCCACTTACTCCTTACACACTGCGGATTAATCTTTCCCTCTTAGAGAGAGAGTGTGTGATCATATCTCTGCACTTCCTCCTTACAAAATGCGCATGGATCTTACTTACCCCCTTAGACACAGAGTGTAAGGATATCTCTCCACTTACTCCTTACACACTGCGGATTAATCTTTCCCTCTTAGAGAGAGAGTGTGTGATCATATCTCTGCACTTCCTCCTTACAAAATGCGCATGGATCTTACTTACCCCCTTAGACACAGAGCGTGAGGTTATCTCTGCACTTTTTCTCCTTACATAATGCGCATGGATTTTTTCCTACTTAGAGAGATTGTGTATGAGGATATCTCTCCACTTCCTCCTTACAAAATGTGCATGGATCTTTCCTCCTTGGAGAGATAGTATGTGTGAGGATATCTCTCCAATTTGTCCGTATATACTGCGCATGGATTTTTTTCCTCTTATAACGTCAGTGTATGAGGATATCTCTCCAATTGCTCCTTACAAAATGTGCATGGATCTTTCCCTCTTAGGGAGATAGTGTGTATGAGGATATTTGGGTTGTTTTACCTCTGAGCGGCACTTTTTTGCACACCATGGGCTAAATGGCCAGGTCACATGGACCCCGAAGGCTCAGAGAAGGTTGGGGCAAGGGACCCACTGGAACAGCTGTTGGGAGACAGATGGTAGTTTCCCGTCAAGGCCATCCATCGTGTTCTTTAACGTGCACAGAGTATGGCTCTCCCGCACACGGTGCCACGGCTTAACGTCCCATTCGACGGACGGCGGCCTTTCCAAACCCATCGGTGTCCCCTACTGACCGTGGGAAGGGCGTGGAATTTTGCGGAGATCAATCTCAACGCTGACCCAGCTGGGACTCGAACCTGGGAACTACAGATTACGAACCTGGCGCGCTACCGACTGAGCCACCCCCGCCCCCTGTGTATGAGGATATCTTTCCATTTTGTCCTTACACAATGCGCATGGTTTTTTCCATCTTATAGAGAGTGTGTGTGAGAATATCCCTCACTTGCTCCTTTCGAAATGTGCATGGATCATTCCCTCTTAGAGAGATAGTGTTTGTGATGATATCTCTCCACTTCTTCCTTACATAAGGCGTATGGATCTTCCCACTTAGAGAGAGTGTGTATGAGGATATCTGTCCTCTTTCTGCTTACAATATGTGCATGGACCTTTCCCACTTAGAGGAGCGTTTACAGCAACTCTATTTTCCCACTTACTGCAGCGTGTACAGCAACTGTACACGCTCCAGTTACCGTTCACAGCAAACTGGAGCATGTGCAGTTACTGCACACGCTCCAGTTTGCTGTGAACGGTAACTGCACACGCTCCAGTTTGCTGTGAACGGTAACTGCACACGCTCCAGTTTGCTGTGAACGGTAACTGCACACGCTCCAGTTCGCTGTGAACGGTAACTGCACACGCTCAATATTTCCGTGAGTGAGCCCACACGATCTAGTATCAAAATAATATGACCACCTACAGTCGCTCAAAAAAGTATCCGAACATTATGGTTGATTACAGAATAAAGAAAATATATCTGGCAACGATTTTTTTTTAGAAATTAGTGCTCTGGCAACCTTCGTGACACGATGGTTGCCAGATCACTAATTTCTAAAAAAAATCGTTGCCAGATATATTTTCTTTATTCTGTAGTCAACCATAATGTTCGGATACTTTTTTGAGCGACTGTACGCACAGTGGGCGAAATGGTTAAGTCACAACGATGTAAAGTTTCAGAGAAGGTTGTAAAGGGACAACTGGCAGTCTCTGGTCAAGCCCATGCAGCTTCCTCATTAACGTGCACATGGTTTTGCACACAATGGGCCAAATGCGTAGGGTTGAGTTTCACCAATGTACTACGTTTTTAACCACACATTCGGCCGAATGGGCCGATCAATCGGACCCTGAAAGCTGAGAGCAGTTTCAGGGTTGGGTTGATTTACCTGTGAGCGGCACTTTTTTGCACACCATGGGCTAAATGGCCAGGTCACAAGGATCCCGAAGGCTCAGAGAAGGTTGGGGGAGGGGACCCACTGGAACAGCTGTTAGGAGACAGATGGTAGCCTCTCGTCAAGGCCATCCAGCGTTATCTTTAACGTTCGGTTGTTTTACCTCTGAGCGGCATCTTTTTGCACACAATGGGCTAAATGGCCAGGTCACAAGGATCCCGAAGGATCAGAGAAGGTTGAGGGAGGGGACCCAGTGGAACAGCTGTTGGGAGACAGATGGTATCCTCCCGTCAAGGCCATCCAGCGTGTTCTTTAACGTGCATAGGGTACGACTCTCCCGCATACGCACCACAGTTTAATATCCCATCCGACGGATGGTGGCCTTTCCAAGCCCATCGGTGTACCCTACTGACCATGGGCAGGGAGATCGGACGTGGGCATCGGTGTCCCCTACTGGTCGTGGGCAGGGAGATCGGACGTGGGCATCGGTGTACCCTACTGACCTTGGCAAAGATCATTTATAAAAGTATTAATTATAGGACGGAGAGTTTTGCGAAGATAAATGTCAACGCTGACCCAGATGGGACTCGAACCTGAGAACTGCAGATTACAAGCCTGGTGCGATACCGACGGAGCCACCCCCTCTCCAGAAGTTTGAGGGAAGGGACCCACTGTAGAACTGTTAGGAGACAGATGGTAGCCTCCCGTCAAGGCCATCCAGCGTGTTCTTTAACGTGCGACAGAAAACAGGGCGGAGAGTTTAATGGAGATAAATCTCACCGCTGACCCAGCTGGGACTCGAACCTGGGAACTGCAGATTACGAGCCTGGCTGCAACTGAATGACCCACCCCATGCTAAAATGGCCAGGTTACAATGTCTATAAGGGCTCAAAGAAGATTGAAGAAGATGACCCACTGGACAAATGTTAGCCTCCCGTCAAGACCTAGGGGCCGGGAGTGGCTCAGTCGGTAGCGCGCCAGGCTCGTAATCTGTAGTTCCCAGGTTCGAGTCCCAGCTGGGTCAGCGTTGAGATTTATCTCCGCAAAATTCCCCGCCCTGCCCACGGTCAGTAGGGGACATCGATGGGCTTGGAAAGGCCGCCGTCCGTCGGATGGGACGTTACGCCTTGGCTCCGTGTGTGGGAGAGCCACACCCTGTGCACGTTAAAGAACACGCTGGATGGCCTTGACGGGAGGCTACCATCTGTCTCCCAACAGCTGTTCCAGTGGGTCCCCTCCCCCAACCTTCTCTGAGCCTTCGGGGTCCATGTGACCTGGCCATTTAGCCCATGGTGTGCAAAAAAGTGCCGCTCAGAGGTAAAACAACCCAACCCGTCATGACCTGTCTTTGGTCAGTAGGGGACATCGATATGTTTGGAAACGTTCTCTCTATCGGAAGGGACGTTAAGCCATGGCGCATTGTGCACGATAGCTGATAGTAAATTAACCCAACATTTATGATCCCATCTGTCTCCTAATAATTTTTTCCCCCGACCAAAGTCTTAGACCCTTGGGGTCCTTGTGACCTGATCATTCCGCCCATTGTGTCTAAAACATGGTACATACTAAAATAATGACACCCAAGTCACCTGCGTGGCATTAATAGTACATACATTTTTTATTACGGTCTACATCATGGCTGATTGATATCAGCATTCTGTATGATTGTATTTCACCTTTAAAGTCTGCTTGATTGTCTTCATGATTCTGTTGTTCATTTTGACGTACTTCGATCGCTTCTTCTCTTTCGTCGAATTCCGCTTCCAACCGCTAATGCCCGGAGCGTGGACGAGAAACGCGTCGTCCAGGATGTTGAAGTCGTAATCCAGCTGACACATCTCGTAAGCCTGCATTAAAAACCCGAGAAACAAAATGTCGTTTGAAATAGAGTCGCAAAAGTGAATTAACAAATCCAAATGTGAATTTTAGCATTTGAAAAGCTACTTGAACCTAATGTGATATCTGCTTGATCTTATAGTAAGACTCTATGGAGAGGATTACTTTATCCTACAGAGATTACCTTACCCTAGGTAAGATAATCTGCACCATAGGATACTTGATCCTATTGTGAAAATTGCTTTATGCTATTGTGAAGATTACTTTATCCTATATTGCAGATTACTTTAAGGCGAAGATTGCTTTATCATATATATATATATTGAAGATTACTTCATCCTATATTGCAGATTACTTTATACTAAGGTGAAGATTACTTTATCCTCTATTGAAGATTAGTATAATCTTCAATAGGGGATAAAGTGAAGTTACTTTATCCTATATTGCAGATTACTTTATACTAAAGTGAAGTTTACTTTATCCTACATTGCGGATTACTTCATCCTACATTGAAGAATACTTCATCCTATATTGCTGATTATTTTATACTAAGGTGAAAATTACTTTATCCTATATTGAAGATTACTTTATACTAGAGTGAAGTTTACTTTATCCTATATTGCGGATTCCTACATTGAAGATTACTTCATCTTATATTGCAGATTATACTAAGGCGAAGATTACTTTATCCTATATTGAAGATTAGTATAATCTTCAATAGAGGATAAGGTAAAGTGAAGTTACTTTATCCTATATTGCAGATTACTTAATCCTATATTGAAGATTACTTTATACTAAAGTGAAGTTTACTTTATCCTATATTGCGGATTTCTTCATCCTACATTGATGATTACTTCATCCTATATTGCAGATTACTTTATCCTATATTGAAGATTACTTTATACTAAAGTGAAGTTTTCTTTATCCTATATTGCGGATTTCTTCATCCTACATTGCAGATTACTTTATACTAAGGTGAAAATTACTTTATCCTATATTGCAGATTATTTTATCCTATATTGAAGATTATACTAAAGTGAAGTTTACTTTATCCTATATTGAAGATTATACTAAAGTGAAGTTTACTTTATCCTATATTGCGGATTCTTACATTGAAGATTACTTCATCCTATATTGCAGATTACTTTATACTAAGGTGAAAATTACTTTACTTATATTGAAGATTACTTTACACTAGAGTGAAGTTTACTTTATCCTATATTGCGGATTCCTACATTGAAGATTACTTCATCCTATATTGCAGATTATACTAAGGCGAAGATTACTTTATCCTATATTGAAGATTAGTATAATCTTCAATAGAGGATAAGGTAAAGTGAAGTTACTTTATCCTATATTGAAGATCACTTTATACTAAGGTGAAGATTACCTTATCGTACCGTAAAGATTGCATTTTCCTATTGAGAAAATTTCTTGATTCTAAATTCACGGCAATTAACATACTCGGTCTGGAAGTGATATATGCTTGATCTTATCGCGAAATTACTTGATATTATCTTGAGATTTATTTGATTCTAACATTATGGCTATTTTACATTCGATCCGAAAGTAATATCTGCTTGGTCTTATCGTGAAGATTCCTTGATCTCATCATGAAGTCATGGCTATTCTATACGATCCGAACGGATATCTGCATGACATTATCGTGAAGATTACTTGATTCTATTGTGAAGATTACTTGATCCTATTGTGAAGATTACTTGATCCTATTGTGAAGATTACTTGATTATATTTTGAAGATTACTTGATCCCATTGTGAAGATTACTTGATTCCTATTTGAAGATTACTTGATCCTATTGTGAAGATTACTTGATCCTATTGTGAAGATTACTTGATCCTATTGTGAAGATTACTTGATTCGATTGTGAAGATTACTTGATTCGATTGTGAAGATTACTTGATCCTATTGTGAAGATTACTTGATCCTATTGTGCAGATTACTTGATTCGATTGTGGAGATTACTTGATTCGATTGTGAAGATTACTTGATCCTATTGTGAAGATTACTTGATCCTATTGTGAAGATTACTTGATTCGATTGTGAAGATTACTTGATCCTATTGTGAAGATTACTTGATCCTATTGTGAAGATTACTTGATTCGATTGTGGAGATTACTTGATTCGATTGTGAAGATTACTTGATTCTATTGTGAAGATTACTTGATCCTATTGTGAAGATTACTTGATCCTATTGTGAAGATTACTTGATTCTATTTTGAAGATTACTTGATTATATTTTGAAGATTACTTGATCCTATTGTGAAGATTGCTTGATCCTATTGTGAAGATTACTTGATCCTATTGTGAAGATTACTTGATTCGATTGTGAAGATTACTTGATCCTATTGTGAAGATTACTTGATCCTATTGTGAAGATTACTTGATCCTATTGTGCAGATTACTTGATTCGATTGTGGAGATTACTTGATTCGATTGTGAAGATTACTTGATCCTAATTGTGCAGATTACTTGATCCTATTGTGCAGATTACTTGATCCTATTGTGAAGATTACTTGATCCTATTGTGAAGATTACTTGATTCGATTGTGGAGATTACTTGATTCGATTGTGCAGATTACTTGATTCGATTGTGCAGATTACTTGATCCTATTGTGAAGATTACTTGATCCTATTGTGAAGATTACTTGATCCTATTGTGAAGATTACTTGATTCTATTTTGAAGATTACTTGATCCTATTGTGAAGATTACTTGATCCTATTGTAAAGATTACTTGATTCTATTGTGAACATTACTTGATTCTAACGTGATGGATGTTTTATACTCGAACCGAACGTGACATCTGCATAACATAATCGTGAAGATTACTTGATCCTATAGTGAAGATTGCTTGATTCTAACGTGATGGTTATTGTAAAATTAATCCAAAAATATCTGCATGACATTATCGTGAAGATTATATGATGATGTAATGAAGATTACCTGATTATGACATGATCACTATTCTATTTTCGATCCGAAACGTGATATATTCTTCATCTTATGGCGATGATTTGTTGATCCTAAAGTAATGGCTACTTGATCCTAAAGTGATGACTACTCGATCTCATCATGAAGTTTACTTGATCTTATCATGAAGATCAGGTAATTTTTATGATAGGATCGGTAATGTTATCAGGAAGTTTTTTATCTTAAAATGAAGATTACTCTGTCCTACCCTGAATAAAACTTGATCCTAATAAGAAGTCATCCTATCTTGAAGATTACTTCAACCTATCTTGAAGATTACTTCATTCTATCTTGAAGATTACTTCATCCTACCTTGAAGATTACTTCATCCTACTTTGAAGATTACTTCATCCTACCTTGAAGATTACTTCATCCTATCTTGAAGATTACTTCATCCTATCTTGAAGATTACTTCATCCTATCTTGAAGATTACTCTGCCCTTTGATGAAAATTATTTGATCCTAAGGTGAAGATTTGTTGTCTTTAAAATCACTTCATCTATCATGAACATTTATATGAACTTAACATGATATCTGCTTGATCGCATTGTGAAAATTACTTCATCTTCACATGGTGTTTATTTCATAAATAAATAAAAAATAAATAAATACCCCCTCAAGCAGCTGCTTGCCACAGAGGTCTGACAGGAGCCTGTCAGTTTATATGCCATAGTAGAAGGTCTGAGAGGATGGCAGGACCTCAGCAGAAAAACGACACAGACATCCATGCGTTAACCGAGGCTCGAACCCAGGTCCCTTAGATCAGTAGCCAAGCGCGCTAACCACTCGGCCACGGGACTATTAAGAAAATTATTTGATCCTGATATGATCCTGATTCTAACATGAAGATTACTTGATCGTAAAAAGATTAATTGATTCTAATAAAATAGCTACTTGATCATAGCATAATGGCTACTCGATAATATAGGTTGTTGGGTTGTTTTACCTCTGAGCGGCACTTTTTTGCACACCATGGGCTAAATGGCCAGGTTACAAGGACCCCGAAGGCTCAGAGAAGGTTGGGGGAGGGGACCCACTGGAACAGCTGTTGGGAGACAGATGGTAACCTCCCATCAAGGCCATCCAGCGTGTTCTTTAACGTTGGGTTGTTTTACCTCTGAGCGGCACTTTTTTGCACACCATGGGCTAAATAGCCAGGTCACAAGGACCCCGAAGGCTCAGAGAATGTTGGGGGAGGGGACCCACTGGAACAGCTGTTGGGAGACAGATGGTAGCCTCCCGTCAAGGCCATCCAGCATGTTCTTTAACGTGCACAGGGTATGGCTCTCCCGCACACAGGGCCACGGCTTAACGTCCCATCCGACGGACGGCGGCCTTTCCAAGCCCATCGGTGTCCCCTACTGACCGTGGGCAGGGCGGGGAATTTTGCGGAGATAAATCTCAACGCTGACCCAGCTGAGACTCGAACCTGGGAACTACAGATTACGAGCCTGGCGCGCTACTGACCGAGCAACCCCCGCCCCCTCTCGATAATATAGAGCAAATTATTTGATTCTATCGTGAAGATTGCTTGATACCTTCGTGAAGAAGATCAATTGATCCTAACTTGAAAGCTACTTACCATTTACTACTGACAGCCTTAAACAAATATTACTATGGTTTATTAAATTGACTGGCTCCTGTCAGACCTGTATGGCAAGCAGTTGCTTGAAGATTCCTTTAATTATTTTGTGATCATTAACCAAGCAAAATTCGTTACCATGTTTCAACAGTATAGAAGTAAATGTAGTCGTTTTCATATTAATACGGGGCGGGGGTGGCTCAGTCGGTAGCGCGCCAGGCTCGTAATCTGTAGTTCCCAGGTTCGAGTCCCAGCTGGGTCAGCGTTGAGATTTATCTCCGCAACCCAACCCCTCCCTGCGCACTGTCAGTAGGGGATACTGATGGGCTTGGAAAGGCCGCCGTCCGTCAGATGGGACGTTAAGCCGTGGCCCCGTGTGCGGGGAGCCATACCCTGTGCACGTTAAAGAACACGCTGGATGGCCTTGACGGTAGGCTACCATCTGTCTCCCAATAGCTGTTCCAGTGGGTCCCCTCCCCCAACCTCTGAGCCTTCGAGGTCCTTGTGACCTGTCCATATAGCCCACTGGGTGCGAAAAAGTGCCGTTCAGAGGTAAAAGAATCCAACCTTAACGTGTGCTGATCATGGATCACGTGCACAAGGAACCACGGTTTAACTTCCCTTCCGCCGGAAGTTCTCCCTTTCGGACAGAGTTTGGGGTTTCTTAGAGATGAGCTGCAACTCAGGCGCAATTTGGACCTGAACTTGGGAACTGCAAATAAACGAACCTGGTGCGCTACCATCTGAGCACAACCCAGAGCCTCTTTCATTAAAAAAAAAACAGAAGGAAGCAAAAAATAAACAGAATTTCAAGGAACATAAATTACTCACAACTTGCATCTTGTTTTGCTTGCCTTCCCAATTCAGCCTGGGATCAAATGCTGGTTCCTCATTCGTGCCTATGAAGAAAGGTTCCCATTCCTGCAATCCGAACGCCTTCTGACGTTTCACCGTCGAGAAAACGCGAAGTCGACGACTGTCACCTGAAGTTCTCAACCACTGGTCCAAATTCGGGATCCTGTGGCACACATTGCATCGATATTTGTGAAATGAGATGGCCCTGAATTGTTTATACAAAGAATACAATTTCTGCTTTTCGGTCGGCACGGTGACGCCAAACTTGATTTCAAACACCGGCAATACCCACACTTGGCGACGGCTTGCCAAAGAAGCATTGCCGGCACTTTGCCGAATCATTTCCAAGAAACGTGGAATGATATTTTTGCTTGGGTAGAGCTCTATATCGCTGGAAAATACAAATTTTGTTTGAGCCATAAACCTTGCGATATTTCTCGCAACGTTAATAGGATAGGTGAGCTGATATTGCTCCCTAAATAATTTTAATTTAGCGCTCTGTAAATAATCCCGAGTACAACTAGCGTCAAAAAGAATGGCTTCTTTACCAAGAAAGTTAAATGGTTGTAAAGAAGGAATTTGATTAATATCAAAGAATATATGCCACGTAACCCATTTTTTCACACAGGTATCGCAGACTCTCAGTGCTTCCATGTAGATTCGTGCAGCCAGGTAAGTGTATCCTGGAGCATAAACAGCAACGGATAATGGTCCACCCCATCTAGGGCATAGTTCCCGCACGTGGTGTAAAAATTCTGGAGTACCCTGTGTGCATAAAGTTACAGAATAAGTTTTATTTACTATTTCTTCAGCTTGTAATACGTTGGACAACACGCAATAATTGTCGTACAACAGAGTACCAGGGCATTTTTTAGACTTGATTCGCAAATCTCGAGTTTTTTGCCTGTGGGTTGTTGGAGTTGGCTGCCTTGAGAGTGGTTTAGTTGTTTTCTGCACTGGTGTGGTGTTGGCTTTCGGCGTTTCTGCGACTAAGTTAATAGAAGCGTAAAGTAGAGTCACGAGGAATATGCTTATAAAGATTAGGCGTAAATGTTTTCTCATGGTTCGAACTGATGATTCTTTTTCGGTCCCCAAGAAACCTGGAGGAATTCTCTGTTGCCACCTAGTGGAGATAAAAAGAAGGAAAAAAAGAATTAGAATAAATGTGAAAATGTGGTGTACAAGAAATTAATTGGATATTGGGTGGCTCAGTCGGTAGCGCGCCAGGCTCGTTATCTGCAGTTCTCAGGTTCGAGTCCCAGATGGGTCAGGGTTGAGATTTATCTCCGCAAAATTATCCGACCAAGGTCAATAGGGGACACCTATGGACTTGGAAAGGCCGCTGTCCGTCGGATGGGACGTTAAGCCGTGGCTTCGAGTGCCGGAGAACCCATGTGCACATTAAAGAACACGTTGGATGGCATTGACGGGAGGTTACCATCTGTCTCCCAACAGCTGTTCCAGTGGGTCCCCAACAGCTGTTCCAGTGGGTCCCCTCCCCCAACCTTCTCTGAGACTTCGGGGTCCTCGTGGCCTGGCCATGGTGTGCAAAAAAGCGCCGCTCAGAGGTAAAACAACCCAACGTTAAAGAACACGCTGGATGGCCTTGACGGGAGGCTACCATCTGTCTCCCAACAGCTGTTCCAGTGGGTCCCCTCCCCCAACCTTCTCAGAGCCTTCCGGGTCCATGTGACGTGGCCATTTAGTCCATGGGGTGCAAAAAAGGGCCGCTCAGAGGTAAAACAACCCAACGTTAAAAAACACGCTGGTTGTAATTAAAGATTCAGCTAGTGCTTAGAATAAATGAATCACACGATGCTTAACAATTGATTTACATCCCAACTGTCCTCCCTCCCCCCAAAAAAAATAATAAGAAGAAACCATGAAAATAAAAACTAAAATCATCATTTCTGTGTTAATCATTTCCTGAAGTGTACAGTCCCTCAAAAAATATCTCCGAACACTATGCTTGATTACAGAATTCAGAAAAAATATCTGGCAACGATTTTTTTTAGAAATTAGTGAATCTGGCAACCTTCGTGTCACGTGACACGAAGGTTGCCAGATCATTAATCTCTAAAAACATCGTTGCCAGATACTTTTTCTGAATTCTGTTATCAACCATAGTGTTCGGATACTTTTTTTCTTTGAGCGACTGTACATAAGGGTCCAGGAAGTCCAGATATTAGTGATCTGCGATCTTTGTGTCGCGTGAGACGAAGGTTGCCAGATCACTAATCTCTAAAAACATCGTTGCCAGATATTTTTTTTTGAATTCTGTTATCAACCATAGTGTTCGGATACTTTTTTTCTTTGAGCGACTGTACATAAGGGTCCAGGAAGTCCAGATATTAGTGATCTGCGATCTTTGTGTCGCGTGAGACGAAGGTTGCCAGATCACTAATCTCTAAAAACATCGTTGCCAGATATTTTTTCTCAATTCTGTTATCAACCATAGTGTTCGGATACTTTTTTTCTTTGAGCGACTGTACATAAGGGTCCAGGAAGTCCAGATATTAGTGATCTGCGATCTTTGTGTCGCGTGAGACGAAGGTTGCCAGATCACTAATCTCTAAAAACATCGTTGCCAGATATTTTTTCTGAATTCTGTTATCAACCATAGTGTTCGGATACTTTTTTTTCTTTGAGCGATTGTACATAAGGGTCCCGGAAGTCCAGATATTAGTGATCTGCGATCTTTGTGTCGCGTGAGACGAAGGTTGCCAGATCACTAATCTCTAAAAAAATCGTTGCCAGATATTTTTTCTGAATTCTGTTATCAACCATAGTGTTCGGATACTTTTTTTCTTTGAGCGACTGTACATAAGGGTCCAGGAAGTCCAGATATTAGTGATCTGCGATCTTTGTGTCGCGTGAGAAGGTTGCCAGATCACTAATCTCTAAAAACATCGTTGCCAGATATTTTTTCTGAATTCTGTTATCAACCATAGTGTTCGGATAATTTTTTTCTTTGAGCGACTGTACATAAGGGTCCAGGAAGTCCAGATATTAGTGATCTGCGATCTTTGTGTCGCGTGAGACGAAGGTTGCCAGATCACTAATCTCTAAAAACATCGTTGCCAGATATTTTTTCTCAATTCTGTTATCAACCATAGTGTTCGGATACTTTTTTTCTTTGAGCGACTGTACATAAGGGTCCAGGAAGTCCAGATATTAGTGATCTGCGATCTTTGTGTCGCGTGAGACGAAGGTTGCCAGATCACTAATCTCTAAAAACATCGTTGCCAGATATTTTTTCTCAATTCTGTTATCAACCATAGTGTTCGGATACTTTTTTTCTTTGAGCGACTGTATATAAGGGTCCAGGAAGTCCAGATATTAGTGATCTGCGATTTTTGTGTCGCGTGAGACGAAGGTTGCCAGATCACTAATCTCTAAAAAAATCGTTGCCAGATATTTTTTCTGAATTCTGTTATCAACCATAGTGTTCGGATACTTTTTTTCTTTGAGCGACTGTACTGAAGGGTCCAGGAAGTCCAGATATTAGTGATCTGCGATCTTTGTGTCGCGTGAGAAGGTTGCCAGATCACTAATCTCTAAAAACATCGTTGCCAGATATTTTTTCTGAATTCTGTTATCAACCATAGTGTTCGGATACCTTTTTTCTTTGAGCGACTGTACATAAGGGTCCAGGAAGTCCAGATATTAGTGATCTGCGATCTTTGTCTCGCGTGAGACGAAGGTTGCCAGATCACTAATCTCTAAAAAAATCGTTGCCAGATATTTTTTCTGAATTCTGTTATCAACCATAGTGTTCGGATACTTTTTTCTTTGAGCGACTGTACATAAGGGTCCAGGAAGTCCAGATATTAGTGATCTGCGATCTTTGTGTCGCGTGAGACGAAGGTTGCCAGATCACTAATCTCTAAAAACATCGTTGCCAGATATTTTTTCTGAATTCTGTTATCAACCATAGTGTTCGGATACTTTTTTTTCTTTGAGCGACTGTACATAAGGGTCCAGGAAGTCCAGATATTAGTGATCTGCGATCTTTGTGTCGCGTGAGACGAAGGTTGCCAGATCACTAATCTCTAAAAAAATCGTTGCCAGATATTTTTTATGAATTCTGTTATCAGCCATAGTGTTCGGATACTTTTTTTCTTTGAGCGACTGTACATAAGGGTCCAGGAAGTCCAGATATTAGTGATCTGCGATCTTTGTGCCGCGTGAGACGAAGGTTGCCAGATCACTAATCTCTAAAAAAACTTTGCCAGATATTTTTTCTGAATTCTGTAATCAACCGTAGTGTTTGGATACTTTTTTTTTTAAGCGACTGTATATAAGGGTCCAGGAAGTCCAGATATTAGTGATCTGCGATCTTTGTGTCACGTGACACGAAGGTTGTCAGATCACTAATCTCTAAAAAAACTTTGCCAGATATTTTTTCTGAATTCTGTAATCAACCGTAGTGTTTGGATACTTTTTTTTTTAAGCGACTGTATATAAGGGTCCAGGAAGTCCAGATATTAGTGATCTGCGATATTTGTGTCACGTGACACGAAGATTGCCAGAATCACTAATTTCTAAAAAAAAATCGTTGCCAGATATTTTTTCTGAATTCTGTAATCAATCATAGTGTTCGGATACTTTTTTTTTTAAGCGACTGTACATAAGGGTCCAGGAAGTCCAGATATTAGTGATCTGGCGACCTTCCTGTTAAGTGACACAAAGGTTGCCAGAATCACTAATTTCTAAAAAAAATCGTTGCCAGATATTTTTTCTGAATTCTGTAATCAACCATAGTGTTCGGATACTTTTTTTTTAAGCGACTATACATAAGGGTCCAGGAAGTCCAGATATTAGTGATCTGCGATCTTTGTGTCGCGTGAGACGAAGGTTGCCAGATCACTAATCTCTAAAAACATCGTTGCCAGATATTTTTTCTGAATTCTGTTATCAACCATAGTGTTCGGATACTTTTTTTTCTTTGAGCGACTGTACATAAGGGTCCAGGAAGTCCAGATATTAGTGATCTGCGATCTTTGTGTCACGTGACACGAAGGTTGTCAGATCACTAATCTCTAAAAAAACTTTGCCAGATATTTTTTCTGAATTCTGTAATCAACCGTAGTGTTTGGATACTTTTTTTTTTAAGCGACTGTATATAAGGGTCCAGGAAGTCCAGATATTAGTGATCTGCGATATTTGTGTCACGTGACACGAAGATTGCCAGAATCACTAATTTCTAAAAAAAAATCGTTGCCAGATATTTTTTCTGAATTCTGTAATCAATCATAGTGTTCGGATACTTTTTTTTTTAAGCGACTGTACATAAGGGTCCAGGAAGTCCAGATATTAGTGATCTGGCGACCTTCCTGTTAAGTGACACAAAGGTTGCCAGAATCACTAATTTCTAAAAAAAATCGTTGCCAGATATTTTTTCTGAATTCTGTAATCAACCATAGTGTTCGGATACTTTTTTTTTAAGCGACTATACATAAGGGTCCAGGAAGTCCAGATATTAGTGATCTGCGATCTTTGTGTCGCGTGAGACGAAGGTTGCCAGATCACTAATCTCTAAAAACATCGTTGCCAGATATTTTTTCTGAATTCTGTTATCAACCATAGTGTTCGGATACTTTTTTTTCTTTGAGCGACTGTACATAAGGGTCCAGGAAGTCCAGATATTAGTGATCTGCGATCTTTGTGTCGCGTGAGACGAAGGTTGCCAGATCACTAATCTCTAAAAAAATCGTTGCCAGATATTTTTTATGAATTCTGTTATCAGCCATAGTGTTCGGATACTTTTTTTCTTTGAGCGACTGTACATAAGGGTCCAGGAAGTCCAGATATTAGTGATCTGCGATCTTTGTGCCGCGTGAGACGAAGGTTGCCAGATCACTAATCTCTAAAAAAATCGTTGCCAGATATTTTTTCTGAATTCTGTTATCAACCATAGTGTTCGGATACTTTTTTTCTTTGAGCGACTGTACATAAGGGTCCAGGAAGTCCAGATATTAGTGATCTGCGATCTTTGTGTCACGTGACACGAAGGTTGTCAGATCACTAATCTCTAAAAAAACTTTGCCAGATATTTTTTCTGAATTCTGTAATCAACCGTAGTGTTTGGATACTTTTTTTTTTAAGCGACTGTATATAAGGGTCCAGGAAGTCCAGATATTAGTGATCTGCGATATTTGTGTCACGTGACACGAAGATTGCCAGAATCACTAATTTCTAAAAAAAAATCGTTGCCAGATATTTTTTCTGAATTCTGTAATCAATCATAGTGTTCGGATACTTTTTTTTTTAAGCGACTGTACATAAGGGTCCAGGAAGTCCAGATATTAGTGATCTGGCGACCTTCCTGTTAAGTGACACAAAGGTTGCCAGAATCACTAATTTCTAAAAAAAATCGTTGCCAGATATTTTTTCTGAATTCTGTAATCAACCATAGTGTTCGGATACTTTTTTTTTAAGCGACTATACATAAGGGTCCAGGAAGTCCAGATATTAGTGATCTGCGATATTTGTGTCACGTGACACGAAGGTTGCCAGAATCACTAATTTCTAAAAAAAAAATATCGTTGCCAGATATTTTTTCTGAATTCTGTAATCAACCATCATGTTCGGATACTTTTTTTTCAAGCGACTGTACATAAGGGTCCAGGAAGTCCAGATATTAGTGATCTGGCGACCTTCGTGTTAAGTGACACGAAGGTTGCCAGAATCACTAATTTCTAAAAAAATCGTTGCCAGATATTTTTTCTGAATTCTGTAATCAACCAGTGTTCGGATACTTTTTTTTTAAGCGACTATACATACGGGTCCAGGAAGTCCAGATATTAGTGATCTGGCGACCTTCGTGTTAAGTGACACGAAGGTTGCCAGAATCACTAATTTCTAAAAAAATCGTTGCCAGATATTTTTTCTGAATTCTGTAATCAACCAGTGTTCGGATACTTTTTTTTCAAGCGACTGTACATAAGGGTCCAGGAAGTCCAGATATTAGTGATCTGGCGACCTTCGTGTTAAGTGACACGAAGGTTGCCAGAATCACTAATTTCTAAAAAAATCGTTGCCAGATATTTTTTCTGAATTCTGTAATCAACCAGTGTTCGGATACTTTTTTTTTAAGCGACTATACATACGGGTCCAGGAAGTCCAGATATTAGTGATCTGGCGACCTTCGTGTTAAGTGACACGAAGGTTGCCAGAATCACTAATTTCTAAAAAAATCGTTGCCAGATATTTTTTCTGAATTCTGTAATCAACCAGTGTTCGGATACTTTTTTTTTAAGCGACTATACATACGGGTCCAGGAAGTCCAGATATTAGTGATCTGGCGACCTTCGTGTTAAGTGACACGAAGGTTGCCAGAATCACTAATTTCTAAAAAAATCGTTGCCAGATATTTTTTCTGAATTCTGTAATCAACCAGTGTTCGGATACTTTTTTTTTAAGCGACTATACATACGGGTCCAGGAAGTCCAGATATTAGTGATCTGGCGACCTTCGTGTTAAGTGACACGAAGGTTGCCAGAATCACTAATTTCTAAAAAAATCGTTGCCAGATATTTTTTCTGAATTCTGTAATCAACCAGTGTTCGGATACTTTTTTTTTAAGCGACTATACATACGGGTCCAGGAAGTCCAGATATTAGTGATCTGGCGACCTTCGTGTTAAGTGACACGAAGGTTGCCAGAATCACTAATTTCTAAAAAAATCGTTGCCAGATATTTTTTCTGAATTCTGTAATCAACCATAGTGTTCGGATACTTTTTTTTCAAGCGACTGTACATAAGGGTCCAGGAAGTCCAGATATTAGTGATCTGGCGACCTTCGTGTTAAGTGACACGAAGGTTGCCAGAATCACTAATTTCTAAAAAAATCGTTGCCAGATATTTTTTCTGAATTCTGTAATCAACCAGTGTTCGGATACTTTTTTTTTAAGCGACTATACATACGGGTCCAGGAAGTCCAGATATTAGTGATCTGGCGACCTTCGTGTTAAGTGACACGAAGGTTGCCAGAATCACTAATTTCTAAAAAAATCGTTGCCAGATATTTTTTCTGAATTCTGTAATCAACCATAGTGTTCGGATACTTTTTTTTCAAGCGACTGTACATAAGGGTCCAGGAAGTCCAGATATTAGTGATCTGGCGACCTTCGTGTTAAGTGACACGAAGGTTGCCAGAATCACTAATTTCTAAAAAAATCGTTGCCAGATATTTTTTCTGAATTCTGTAATCAACCAGTGTTCGGATACTTTTTTTTTAAGCGACTATACATACGGGTCCAGGAAGTCCAGATATTAGTGATCTGGCGACCTTCGTGTTAAGTGACACGAAGGTTGCCAGAATCACTAATTTCTAAAAAAATCGTTGCCAGATATTTTTTCTGAATTCTGTAATCAACCATAGTGTTCGGATACTTTTTTTTCAAGCGACTGTACATAAGGGTCCAGGAAGTCCAGATATTAGTGATCTGGCGACCTTCGTGTTAAGTGACACGAAGGTTGCCAGAATCACTAATTTCTAAAAAAATCGTTGCCAGATATTTTTTCTGAATTCTGTAATCAACCAGTGTTCGGATACTTTTTTTTTAAGCGACTATACATACGGGTCCAGGAAGTCCAGATATTAGTGATCTGGCGACCTTCGTGTTAAGTGACACGAAGGTTGCCAGAATCACTAATTTCTAAAAAAATCGTTGCCAGATATTTTTTCTGAATTCTGTAATCAACCATAGTGTTCGGATACTTTTTTTTCAAGCGACTGTACATAAGGGTCCAGGAAGTCCAGATATTAGTGATCTGGCGACCTTCGTGTTAAGTGACACGAAGGTTGCCAGAATCACTAATTTCTAAAAAAATCGTTGCCAGATATTTTTTCTGAATTCTGTAATCAACCAGTGTTCGGATACTTTTTTTTTAAGCGACTATACATACGGGTCCAGGAAGTCCAGATATTAGTGATCTGGCGACCTTCGTGTTAAGTGACACGAAGGTTGCCAGAATCACTAATTTCTAAAAAAATCGTTGCCAGATATTTTTTCTGAATTCTGTAATCAACCAGTGTTCGGATACTTTTTTTTTAAGCGACTATACATACGGGTCCAGGAAGTCCAGATATTAGTGATCTGGCGACCTTCGTGTTAAGTGACACGAAGGTTGCCAGAATCACTAATTTCTAAAAAAATCGTTGCCAGATATTTTTTCTGAATTCTGTAATCAACCAGTGTTCGGATACTTTTTTTTTAAGCGACTATACATACGGGTCCAGGAAGTCCAGATATTAGTGATCTGGCGACCTTCGTGTTAAGTGACACGAAGGTTGCCAGAATCACTAATTTCTAAAAAAATCGTTGCCAGATATTTTTCCTGAATTCTGTAATCAACCATAGTGTTCGGATACTTTTTTTTCAAGCGACTGTACATAAGGGTCCAGGAAGTCCAGATATTAGTGATCTGGCGACCTTCGTGTTAAGTGACACGAAGGTTGCCAGAATCACTAATTTCTAAAAAAATCGTTTCCAGATATTTTTTCTGAATTCTGTAATCAACCATAGTGTTCGGATACTTTTTTTTAAAGCGACTATACATAAGGGTCCAGGAAGTCCAGATATTAGTGATCTGCGATATTTGTGTCACGTGACACGAAGGTTGCCAGAATCACTAATTTCTAAAAAAATCGTTGCCAGATATTTTTTCTGAATTCTGTAATCAACCATAGTGTTCGGATACTTTTTTTTCAAGCGACTGTACATAAGGCTCCAGGAAGTCCAGATATTAGTGATCTGCGAATTTGTGTCACGTGACACGAAGGTTGCCAGATTCACTAATTTCTAAAAAAAATCGTTGCCAGATATTTTTTCTGAATTCTGTAATCAACCATAGTGTTCGGATACTTTTTTTTCAAGCGACTGTACATAAGGGTCCAGGAAGTCCAGATATTAGTGATCTGGCGACCTTCGTGTTAAGTGACACGAAGGTTGCCAGAATCACTAATTTCTAAAAAAATCGTTTCCAGATATTTTTTCTGAATTCTGTAATCAACCATAGTGTTCGGATACTTTTTTTTAAAGCGACTATACATAAGGGTCCAGGAAGTCCAGATATTAGTGATCTGCGATATTTGTGTCACGTGACACGAAGGTTGCCAGAATCACTAATTTCTAAAAAAAAAAAATCGTTGCCAGATATTTTTTCTGAATTCTGTAATCAACCATAGTGTTCGGATACTTTTTTTTTAAGCGACTATACATACGGGTCCAGGAAGTCCAGATATTAGTGATCTGGCGACCTTCGTGTTACGTGACACGAAGGTTGCCAGAATCACTAATTTCTAAAAAAATCGTTGCCAGATATTTTTTCTGAATTCTGTAATCAACCATAGTGTTTGGATACTTTTTTTTCAAGCGACTGTACATAAGGGTCCAGGAAGTCCAGATATTAGTGATCTGCGATATTTGTGTCGCGTGAGACGAAGGTTGCCAGAATCACTAATTTCTAAAAAAATCGTTGCCAGATATTTTTTCTGAATTCTGTAATCAACCATAGTGTTCGGATACTTTTTTTTAAAGCGACTATACATACGGGTCCAGGAAGTCCAGATATTAGTGATCTGGCGACTTTCGTGTTACGTGACACGAAGGTTGCCAGATTCACTAATTTCTAAAAAAATCGTTGCCAGATATTTTTTCTGAATTCTGTAATCAACCATAGTGTTCGGATACTTTTTTTTTCAAGCGACTGTACATAAGGGTCCAGGAAGTCCAGATATTAGTGATCTGGCGACCTTCGTGTTAAGTGACACGAAGGTTGCCAGAATCACTAATTTCTAAAAAAATCGTTGCCAGATATTTTTTCTGAATTCTGTAATCAACCATAGTGTTCGGATACTTTTTTTTCAAGCGACTGTACATAAGGGTCCAGGAAGTCCAGATATTAGTGATCTGGCGACCTTCCTGTTAAGTGACACGAAGGTTGCCAGAATCACTAATTTCTAAAAAAAAATCTTTGCCAGATATTTTTTCTGAATTCTGTAATCAACCATAGTGTTCGGATAATTTTTTTTTAAGCGACTGTACATAAGGGTCCAGGAAGTCCAGATATTAGTGATCTGCGATATTTGTGTCACGTGACACGAAGGTTGCCAGAATCACTAATTTCTAAAAAAAAAAAATCGTTGCCAGATATTTTTTCTGAATTCTGTAATCAACCATAGTGTTCGAATACTTTTTTCGAAGGACTGTACGCAGAAATTCCACAGTCACGTGGGTCATACTAATGGGACAACATTGAGTTGGGATATTTCCACCTCTTCTAATGAGTGCAATTTACTCCGTGGCCAAATATGAATTCCGGATCATGTAAAGAATTGCCTCAGCTATTTATTATTCAAATGATATACGATTTCTTGAATCTTTATATACGATATAAACTTTCCCACTTCCGCTCAAGATCATGAAGAGCGAAGTGGATGATGTGGATTCGGAGCTTCATATTATGAAGTGCGGAAGAATAATTATGAAAGTAATTTCGATTCTAAATAAAGATCCAAATATTTGATTTTAAAACTTGCGTGCGATATTGGATTAGAGATTTTTTTTCAATACTTTTATTTTTTGGGAAGGAGGCGATTTTTCCTTTTTTTCTTAGGAGTGAATTCTTTAATCTGTGAGACGCGATAAATATGACTGAGCCGTTATTAGAAGTTTTGTTTAAAAACAGAAAAAAATGTTTAATGCAGGGATCGGTTGGGTTGTTTTATCTCTGAGAGGCACTTTTTTCTCACAGAATGGGATAATCGGCCAGGTAGATAGGATCCCGAAGGCTCAGAGATGGTTCGGGGAGGGGACCCACTGGAACAGCTGTTGGGAGACAGATGGTAGCCTACCGTTAAGGCCATTTAGTGTGTTCTTTAACGCTGGGTTGTTTTACCTCTGGGGGCACTTTTTTGCACACCATGGGCTAAATGGCCAGGTCACATGGACCCCGAAGGCTCAGAGAAGATTGGAGGAGGGGACCCACTGGAACAGCTGTTGGGAGACAGATGGTAGTAGTCTCGTCAAGGCCATCCAGCATGTTCTTTAACGTTGGGTTGTTTTACCTCTGAGCGGCACTTTTTTGCACACCATGGGCTAAATGGCCAGGTCACATGGACCCCGAAGGCTCAGAGAAGATTGGGGGAGGGGACCCACTGGAACAGCTGTTGGGAGACAGATGGTAGTCTCTCGTCAAGGCCATCCAGCATGTTCTTTAACGTTGGGTTGTTTTACCTCTGAGCGGCACTTTTTTGCACACCATGGGCTAAATGGCCAGGTCACAAGGACCCCGAAAGCTCAGAGAAGGTTGGGGGAGGGGACCCACTGGAACAGTTGATAGGAGACAGATGTTAGTCTCCCGTCAAGGCCATCAAGCGTGTTCTTTAACGTTGGGTTGTTTTACCTCTGAGCGGCACTTTTTTGCACACCATGGGCTAAATGGCCAGGTCACATGGACCTCGAAGTCTCAGAGAAGGTTGGGGGAGGAGACCCACTGGAACAGCTGTTGGGAGACAGATGGTAGCCTCCCCAGTCAAGGTCATCCAGCGTGTTCTTTAACGTGCACAGGGTATGGCACTCCTGCACAGCAAACAAAGGCGTAACGTCCCATCCGACGGACGGCGGCCTTTCCAAGCCCATCAGTGTCCCCTACTGACCATGGGCAAGGCGGGGAATTTTGCGGAGATAAATCTGAACTGATAAAGCTGGGACTCGAACCTGGGAACTACAGATTACGAGCCTGGCGCGCTACCGACTGAGCCATCCCCGCCCCTGATAAGGAGATGAAGTTTCCAAAACGTGTTGTAACACGTCATGTCTGATGAAATACAGATCAGCTGAAACAAAGGAGGTCGACAGAGTGAGTTTGATTGGTGACGTCATCAAAGATGGAAATTTTGAGAAGGGTTGGATATGTGGAAGAACACGCTGGATAGCCTCCCGTCAAGGCCATCCAGCGTGTTCTTTAACGTACACAGGGTATGGCTCTCCCGCACACGGGCCACTGCTTAACGTCCCATCCGACGGACGGCGGCCTTTTCAAGCCCATCGGTTACCCCTACTGACCGTGGGCAGGGCGGGGAATATTTTGTGGAGAAAAATCTCAACGCTGATCCAGCTGGGACTCGAACCTTTGGAACTACGAGCCTGGTGCGCTACCGACCGAGCCAACCCCGCCCCTTTGAATTAGTAACGAGATTATTAATAAAGAGGCGTGGTCAGTTATGAATATTAATAAATGGGTTGGGTTGTTTTACCTCTGAGCGGCACTTTTTTGCACACCATGGGCTAAATCAGTGTCCCGCAAACTGTGTGCCGCGGCACAGTATTGTGCCGCGAGAGATTCCAAGTGTGCCGCGAGAGATTTTCAAATTGACACTAGATATTCCAAAGGTTTCATTTTGACTTGACTTGTGTTATCGACGTGCTTTAATAAAAATCTTTCAGATTTTTTCAACTGGGTTGGGTTGTTTTACCTCTGAGCGGCACTTTTTTGCACACAATGGGCTGAATGGCCAGGTCACATGTTCCCCGAAGACTCAGAGAAGGTTGGGGGAGGGGACCCATTGCAACAGCTGTTAGGAGACAGATGGTAGCCTCCCGTCAAGACCATCCAGCGTGTTCTGTAAGTTGCACAGGGTATGGCTCTTCCGCACACGGGGCCACTGCTTAACGTCCCATCCGACGGACGGCTGCCTTTCCAAGCCCATCGGTGTCCCCTACTGACCGTGGGCAGGGCGGGGAATTTTGCGGAGAAAAATCTCAACGCTGACCCAGCTGGGACTCGAACCTGGGAACTACAGATTACGAGCCTGGCGCGCTACCGACTGAGCCACCCCCGCCCCTTATCAACTTGGATCTTGTAAGTATTTATCAAGCTTTTTCCAAATTTTGGTATTAATTTTTGATTATTTCAAACCAATGGACAAATATTTAAAACAAACACCGAGTTATGAATTAAAGAACGAGAGCAAATCTTCAAGTAAAACCAGGCTGATGACTTCAACAAATCGCAAACATAATGACGATTATATAGAGTTTGCTTTTATTTTTTTTAGGTGTGCCGCGGAAAAAAAATAGATTCAGTGCGCCGCAGAGTAAAAAAGCTTGCGAGACACTGGGCTAAACGATCAGGTCACATGGACCCCGAAGGCTCAGAGAAGGCTGTGGGAGGGGACCCACTGGAACAGCTATTGGGAGAAGGATGGTAGCCTCCCGTCAAGGCCATCCAGCGTGTTCTTTAACGTGCACAGGGTATGGCTCTCCCGCACACGGGGCCACGACTTAACGTCCCATCCGACGGACGGCGGCCTTTCCAAGCCCATCGGTGTCCCCTACTGACCGTGGGCAGGGCGGATTAATAAATGGGAGTGGCCGGAGATGGCGTAATCGCAAGTGGGCGTGATCAGCGACGTCATGGAGGAAAAGCAATGTGGGGGATGTTTGAACCACGGCTTTAACATGTCATCTGACGAACGGTGGTATTTACTAGCCAAATTGATGTACATTACGGACCGTGGAGAGGGAGGGGCAGTTTTGCGGATACCATACTCAACGCTGAACAAAGTGGGACTCGAACCTGGGAACTTCAGATTGCAAGCTTGGAGCACTTTTTTTCTTACCTAAAGTCGAAGCTCGGTAACTTCTAAAATATGCTTTTAACTGAAAAATATGACTGAGGATAAATTAAAGATCATAATCAAATCTATTGATATCTGGGGCGGGGTTGGCTCAGTCGGTAGCGCGCCAGGCTCGTAATCTGTAGTTCCCAGGTTCGAGTCCCAGCTGGGTCAGCTTTGAGATTTATCTCCGCAAAATTCCCCGCCCTGCCCACGGTCAGTAGGGGACACCGATGGGCTTGGAAAGGCCGTCGTCCGTCGGATGGGACGTTAAGCCGTGGCCCCGTGTGCGGGAGAGCCATACCCTGTGCACGTTAAAGAAAACGCTGGATGGCCTTGATGGGAGGCTACCATCTGTTTCCTAACAGCTGTTCCAGTGGGTCCCCTCCCCCAACCTTCTCTGAGCCTTCGGGGTCCATGTGACCTGGCCATTTAGCCCATGGTGTGCAAAAAAGTGCCGCACAGAGGTAAAACAACCCAACAACCCAACTATTGATATCTCGATTTTC